>JAECUM010035758.1:0-40998 GCA_016617855.1 Megalonaias nervosa
TTGGTTAAGTTTTTGATTAATGTTTTTATGTGGGGTCACAAGCTCCAGACTCCGGGAAAGTTGGTGATCATGCTTTGTAGCACTAGGAATCTCATCCTTTTAATCCATGCACCCCTATCCTTGCATGTCAGACACCTAGGCAAGGTCAATGTTTTTTGGAATTAATAACTTTGAATAACATTTATCTGTATGATCAGAAGTTTCAAACCCTAAATGTTATACCTATCATATTTCAATTATAAAATGGGTAAGTACTGTACTTGTCTATACATGTACTCCTACCCCATTGACCCTAAGGCAGGGTTGAGGTCAAAGTCATTTGAAAGTAAGATCATACATGTATTTGTATCAAGCAGGGGAGAGGTAAAGAATATAAATCCCTAGAACTTCTTGTCTCTAGCTGCTTGTCTATATATTTTTCTGTGCCCCAGGATATCTTTCAGATCAACAGTACATGACCTTTGCCTGTATATGAAGGCCATTATATATTGGAACTTAAATATAAGTGCGGTGCTGTGACCTTAACCATCTTTAGTTATCATGCAGAAGTGAGTCAGGGGTCAGATCAGGAAGCATTAGACTACACGCTGACTCATAAAAAATGTGTCCTCCATTTTGTCCAGGAGTGGATCAATCTTGCCAGCCTGGCACTGAAAGGGGATGTGACTTTCGGTGCATTTCTGGAGGTAAGCATGATGATCACCATATATTCATTGTAAATAGTACAATATGCGCAGAGTATTTACATTGATCTAAGACAGTTGCATTGAGTATTTACATTTATCTACAGACAGTTGCATTGAATATTTACATTGTTCCACAGACAGTTCCATTGAGTATTTAGATTGATCTCCAGACAGTTGCATTGAGTATTTACATTGTTGTCCAGACAGTTGCCTTGAGTATTTACATTGATCTACAGACAAATGCACTGAGTATTTACTTTGGTCTGCAGACAGTTGAGTATTTACATTGAACTACAAACAGTTGCATTGAGTATTTACATTGATCTATAGACAGTTGCATTTAGTATTTACATTGATCTGTGAACAGTTGCATTCAGTATCTACAGTGATCTATTAACAGTTGCATTTAGTATTTACATTGATCTATAAACAGTTGCATTGAGTACTTACATTGATCCACTGACAGTTCTATTGAGTAATTACATTGATCTGTAAACAGTTGCATTGAGTATTTACATTGATCCACCGACAGTTGCATTGAGTATTTACATTGATTTGTAAAAGGTTGCATTGAGTATTTACATTGATCCACCGACAGTTGCATTGATTATTTACATTGATCTGTAAACAGTTGCATTGAGTATTTACGTTGATCTGCAGACAGTTGCATTGAGTATTTACATTAATCTACAGTTGCATTGAGTATTTACATTGATCCACAGACAGTTGTATTGAGTATTTACATTGATCTGGAGACAGTTGTATTGAGTATTTACATTGATCTACAGTTGCATTGAGTATTTACATTGATCCACAGACAGTTGCATTGAGTATTTACATTGATCTATAAACATTTGCATTGAGTATTTACATTGATCCACACACAGTTGCATTGAGTATTTACATTGATCCACAGACAGTTGTATTGAGTATTTCCATTGATCCACAGACAGTTGCACTGAGTATTTACATCGATCTGGAGACAGTTGTATTGAATATTTACATTGATCTACAGTTGCATTGAGTATTTACATTGATCCACAGACAGTTGCATTGAGTATTTACATTGATCTATAAACAGTTGCATTGAGTATTTACATTGATCCACACACAGTTGCATTGAGTATTTACATTGATCTACAGACAGTTGCATTGAGTATTTACATTGATCTATAAACAGTTGCATTGAGTATTTACATTGATTTATAAACAGTTGCATTGAGTATTTACATTGATCCACACACAGTTGTATTGAGTATGTACATTGATCTACAGACAGTTGCATTGAGTATTTACATTGATCTATAAACAATTGCATTGAGTATTTACATTGATCTGTAAACAGTTGCATTGAGTATTTACATTGATCTGTAAACAGTTGCATTGAGTATTTACATTGATCTACAGTTGCATTGAGTATTTACATTGATCTGTAAACAGTTGCATTGAGTATTTACATTGATCTGTAAACAGTTGCATTGAGTATTTACATTGATCTACAGACGGTTGCATTGAGTATTTACATTGATCTACAGTTGCATTGAGTATTTACATTGATCTGTAAACAGTTGCATTGAGTATTTACATCGATCTGTAAACAGTTGCATTGAGTATTTACATTGATCTACAGTTGCATTGAGTATTTTTCATTGATCTGTAAACAGTTGCATTGAGTATTTACGTTGATCCACTGACAGTTCTATTGAGTAATTACATTGATCTGTAAACAGTTGCATTCAGTATTTACGTTGATCTACAGACATTTGCATTGAGTATTTACATTGATATATAAACAGTTGCATGAGTATTTAGATTGATATCCAGACAGTTGCATTAAGTATTTACATTGATCTGTAAACAGTTGTATTGAGTATTTACATTGATATATAAACAGTTGCATGAGTATTTAGATTGATATCCAGACAGTTGCATTAAGTATTTACATTGATCTGTAAACAGTTGTATTGAGTATTTGCATTGATCTATAAACAGTTGCATTCAATATTTACGTTGATCGACAGACAGTTGCATTGAGTATTTACATTGATATATAAACATTTGCATGAGTATTTAGATTGATATCCAGACAGTTGCATTAAGTATTTACATTGATCTGTAAACAGTTGCATTGAGTATTTACATTTATCTACAGACAGTTGCATTGAGTATTTACATTGTTGTCCAGGCAGTTGCCATGAGTATTTACATTGATCTACAGACATTTGCACTGAGTATTTACTTTGGTCTGCAGATAGTTGAGTATTTACATTGAACTACAAACAGTTGCATTGAGTATTTACATTGATCTATAAACAGTTGCATTGAGTATTTACATTGATCCACAGACAGTTGCATTGATCAACAAACATTAATCAACAAACACCGAGTATTTACATTTATCTACCGACACTTGGTATTTACATTGATCTACAGACACTTGCACTGAGTGTTTTCATTGATCTATAGACAGTTGCATTGAGCATTTACATTGATCTGAAGACAGTTGCACTGAGTATTGGTGTGATCTACAAACAATTACACTGAGTATTTACATTGATCAACAGACTGAGTATTTACATTGATCTGCAGACAGTTGCACTGAGCATTTTCATTGATCTACAGGCAGTTGCATTGAGTATTGACATTGATCTAAAGACAGTTGTACTGAGTATTGGTGTGATCTACAGACAATTACACTGAGTATTTACATTGATCTATAGACATTGAGTATTTACATTGATATCCGGCAGTTGCACTGAGTATTTACTTTGATCTATAGACATTGAGTATTTACATTGATATCCGGCAGTTGCACTTAGTATTTACATTGATCTACAGATCTTGAGTATTTTCATTGATCAACAGACAATTTCACTGTATTTAGATTCATCTACAGACATTTATCCTGAGTATTTACATTAATTTAGAGACAATTACACTGAGTATTTACATTAATTTAGAGACAATTACACTGAGCATTTACATTGATCTAACAACAATTGCATTGAGAATTTGCATTGATGTACAGACAGTTGCAGAGTTTCAATAATCAAATTTGTTTTCAAATATTGACAACATATTATAAATTCCAAGATTTTAATGAACTGTAACTTGAGTGAATAGGACAAACACATTAAATTCATTTCAGTACTGCATTTCTTTTGAAATGAACTGAAATACTAATACAGATAATGTCATAATTAAGCTCTTTTTGAAGATTGAAAAAGAGTTTTTAAAAATTATGTGTTTTGACATGGTGTTTGGTTTTAAAATAATAAAAGTAAACATTTATATAATTCTTTTTACCTTCACAGTAATTACATTTAATATGGGATCTTTTCATACCTTCACAGTAATTAGATTTAATATGGGATCTTTTCATACCTTCATGGTAATTAGATTTAATATGGGGTCTATTCATACCTTCATGGTAATTACATTTAATATGGGCTTTTTCGTACCTTCACAGTAATTACATTTAATATGGGCTCTTTTCATACCTTCACAGTAATTACATTTAATATGGACTCTTTTCATACCATGATGGTAATTATATTTAATATGGGCTCTTTTCATATGTTCACAGTGATTATATTTAATATGGGATCTTTTCATACCTTCACAGTAATTTATGTAAGTTCCTTCTCAATTCATACCTTCTGCAAGCATTTACACCATTTATTAACATAAATTACATTAAAGATTGACCTCTGTCTTTAAATTTGTATTTTTGTTGGCACCAATCTTGCTAAATAAGGACTGTTGTATTTTAGTTGGCACCAATGTTGCTAAATAAGGAATGTGGAGATAGTTATCCTCTCTGACTGATATTTGAAAAAGTTTGAATACATGGTCATAATTTAAATAAATTTCTGTATTTTTTACAGGAGCTTCACAACTCTATTCTGGATGACCTGTCAGCTTATCCATCTCTGAGAGAAGACCTGGATGCAATAGAAAATATTTTGGAATGGAAAGAAAGGTAATATTCTAAAGATGACATTGTATCTCGTTCACAACTTTAATATTTTTAGGACGTTGCAAAGAGAAAATAAGTATTTAAACACTTGTTCATATTTCAGATATTGTTTTTCAGTATTAGTAAAACTCTGTCTCCCAAAGAATTTCTTGGCACATATATTTGATGAAGTCTTGTTACTTTTATTTATTAGAATTAATTAAGCAACTGTCATAATCAGGTGTTACCAAATGACCCTGTACTCTGTATTATTGTCTGGATTAGAGACCACAGAATTGCTGACAATATAGCACTCCTGGAAACAGTATTGTTTTGTGGGAGTGTACATTTGTCTGACTGTTAATTTTCTTGATTACAAGACATAGCTTAATGCATCAGTCTTTGACCAAATTTTACTTCATTGTTAGCTCTGCTGGTCATAGACCAGAGAAGTTTATAGGATGGTCTGTTGCCCATCTATTTGCACAAGTTTTTCGTTGTTACTCCTAACAAACTTCTTTGAGCATTGGTCATCAAACATTATGCATGCATTTATCCCATATTCTAGTTAGTCATAAATAAAAAATGGTGCTTGTTGGGCATCCAATATGGCCAGTTCAAGGGCCATTTTGAAAATCATGTTATTGCTGTTCCTTCCGAATCGCTGTCATATCAACTTGGAGATTCACTGAAAAGCTTCTTATGATCTCTAGTTGGTCCTGAATGAAAATGGTACTGATCTGATGTCCAATTTGGCCATCACAGTGGCCATCTTGAAAGTCTTGTTCCCACTTTTCCTGAACAAAAAGAAATATTGCCATGGGGCTTTACCAGAACACTTCTTATGATGTCTCATTGGTCCTAAATGAAAATGGTGCCACTTATACTTCAAATATGTTGAACATTTTGGGAAACACCACATGTTCCAGTGCTGAAAGAAAGTTTTTTTTTAGACACAGGCCAGGACTGGTGACATAAATAAACTCACAAGCTCAGACTGAAATTCCACAAGCCTGGACTCCAATTTCCACTTGCCCAAAATTTCCCCTTTTTTAATACTGTCACACAATAGCTACAATTCAAATATGAATTCAATAGGGGTTAAAGGCAATGCAAGTGGCATTAGTGTTCGTCGCTACACTGGCATGCTTCTAAAGTAAAACTCCGTTAGCCAACAGTTCTGAAATTTATTTTTGTTGGGCTTTGCTGAGAGCTAACCTAAATTGGCTTAAAAATGAATTACACTTGAAAACTATTCCAACAACTGAAATGATCATGCTTTGCATTCTATACATGCAGAAAAATCCAACCTCAAAGAAACATTGCCACTATTCACAAACTTGTCAAAAATATATTGCATATCGCTTAAACATTCTAATTCAAGGCAATAATATGTAATAACTTTTCTTCTGGTTCACGCATCTAGCATCTTTTTGATTGACCTATAATATGTTGTTCCACTTCCTGATCCTACCTATGCAAATTAGCACAATGGGCTCACCCACTGCAGCCTTCAAACACATCTCACAGCTATTGTCAGCCAGTTAAGTAATATGTGAAATGGTGGTTTATACCTGACCATTTTTCCTTTAATTGCCACTATTAAAACTGCCGAAGGGATATGTTTATGTCAGCTCCAATCATTAATGTTTACTGTTTGTACATGCTACATATAACGGGCATATACTGAAAGTGGTGGGTTTATTTTGTTGTGTTTCTTTTTACAATATTTTTGAAGATTATTGATAATTGTGTTTTCTCCAAACACAACTGTGTCGGGGGGTTTAGGAGTACAAAATTATAATTTTAGCATGACATGCCATGCTTCAGTCTGATTAAAGTCAGATCTCAATTTTACATAGTACAATGGTGATCTGATTTAGATTGTGCCATGTTACGGCAGGTATGTCAACATCTTGAAAATACATTTACACATTTCATCAGCACGATCAAGGTTTCCTCGGGCAAATTAAATTTTTTCTGACAAGACTAATGGGCACCTCACTTAGAATACAGGACAGGCCTGATCTAAAATTAGAGGGGCCCCAGGCATCAGGCTATCTAATTTTTTTTAACACTGCCATCTGAAGGTCTTGTTCAGCCATGTGCAACCTAGGCTCTGGGAGCCAGATGTGGCCCTCAAACTGGTTTTATCCACTTATTTACATTGTAGGGTGTCACTTTATGAATTACTTATCTGGCCTGTGCCCTGGATTTATTTGCATGTGTCTGGTCTACTTGGTCCTAAATAGAAATGTTGCTGCCCAGGCATCCAATATGGCTGCCACAACAACCATCTTGAAAAGCTTGTTATCACTACTTCTCAGGAATTGATGGTCATATCAACATTGGGTTTTCATGAAAAGAATTTGTATGATGTTTATTTGGTCCTTTATGAAAATGAAACCAGTCTGATGTCTGATATGGCCACCTTCTTGGTATCGCTACTCCTTCTGAACAGAAAGTTGTATTGACATTGGGTTTTCAGCAGAAAATTTCTTACGATATCTAGTTGGTACCAGATGAAAATGGTCACAAATTTGACATCCAGTATGGTCACCATTCCAAAATTAGATTACTATGACCTATATTTTATGATTATAAACATTCCATATACTGACTTCGGATGATATATAAATCGGCATTCCTATATACTTGGCAAAATAAGTGGAATGAAACTCCACAGACAAGCTTGGTAACATCAAACCCATCATTGGAGAATGACATTCACCTATTGAACAAATTGCAGAAAAAATGAGGTGTTGTGTCATATGTATAAAGGACATGCCTACTTGACTTGTGCATAAGTTCTGATGGTTGGACTTGTATTCAAGAGTGCATATCATGCCAAAGTCCACTGACAGTGGAACAGATTCAATTTTGACTATCAACTTTTATCCTGTGAGATGTATGTTCTTTTTTAATATGTGAACTTAATGAAGAATCTTTATGCTGATGTACAAAGAGAGAAAATATTTTTGAGGGAATGTGGTTTATATAACCTCATTTACCAGCTCCCAGCTAAAATTCTAATATAAAATGTTAATTGAGCCCCAACAAGCAAGCTATGTTGCCAGCAGGGTTTTGTGATGCTAAACAAATTTTTTTATGGGAAACATTGAAAAGTAATCTCCAAGCAAGCTAGGATTCCTTAGAAATTGTACCAGTTTGATAGACTGCTCCAGTGGCCTATTGGTTAGAGCGTCCGCCTCAGATGTGGGAGGTCGTGGGTTCGATCCTCGGCCAAGAAATACCAAAGACTTACAAAAATGGTACTAACAGCTGCCTCGCTTGGCGCTCAGTATTAAGAGGTTAGTGTTAGGACTGGATGGCCTGGTGTCAGGATAATTTGTCTGGGTGGGACATCATGCTACATGTCTACGGCATGATCCCCCAGTGCAAGACATCACTATAAACTGCCACACTGCAGACATCGTAGCAATATGACTGAAAAATTGTTAAAGCTGTGTTAAAAATCCAAATCACACACACACATTGGACCAATTTGGTCTTCATCAAATGTTATTAGTTGATATTGATGTAAAGTTGTCCTATCTTCCATCAACTCTATGCAATGTCAGCTACATATATTTTTGTCTTGACTGCAGTGAGTCCCCAGCTCATGAGAAACCCATGGCAAAGAAAAAGAATCAAAACAAGACACCTCCTGAAGAGAAGAGAAAAAGGCAACCCATCAAGCCCACAGATGAAAGTAATAGTTTCATTATTTGCCCTAGTCTTGACTTGTTTCTTTTGCATGTGATTAACAAGACGGTGGTAGTACAATACTCATTATAAATCTGTCAGTGATAGCCAGAGTATATCAGTTTATAAGAAGGCTGCCTTATAATGAAGTACTTGATATGATATGCTCCCTCATTATAATGGTGGCCATGGGAGCTAGAGTATATCAATTTATAGTGAGACTGCCTTATAATGAAGTGCAGGATATGGTGTAATCCCTCATTATAATGCTGTCCATGGGAGTCACAGAGCATGCTGCCTTATACTAGTTTATAGTGAAGTACATGATATGGTGTAATCCCTCATTATAATGCTGTCCATGGGAGTCGCAGAGCATACTACCTTATACTAGTTTATAGTGAAGTACATGATATGGTGTAATCCCTCATTATAATGCTGTCCATGGGAGTCGCAGAGCATACTGCCTTATACTAGTTTATAATGAAGTACATGAGATGGTGTAATCCCTCATTATAATGCTGTCCATGGGAGTCGCAGAGCATACTGCCTTATACTAGTTTATAATGAAGTACATGAGATGGTGTAATCCCTCATTATAATGCTGTCCATGGGAGTCACAGAGCATACTGCCTTATACTAGTTTATAATGAAGTACATGAGATGGTGTAATCCCTCATTATAATGCTGTCCATGGGAGTCACAGAGCATACTGCCTTATACTAGTTTATAGTGAAGTACATGAGATGGTGTAATCCCTCATTATAATGCTGTCCATGGGAGTCGCAGAGCATACTGCGTTATACTAGTTTATAGTGAAGTACATGATATGGTGTAATCTCTCATTATAATGCTGTCCATGGGAGTCACAGAGCATACTGCCTTACACTAGTTTATAGTGAAGTACATGATATGGTGTAATCCCTCATTATAATGCTGTCCATGGGAGTCGCAGAGCATGCTGCCTTACACTAGTTTATAGTGAAGTACATGATATGGTGTAATCTCTCATTATAATGCTGTCCATGGGAGTCACAGAGCATGCTGCCTTACACTAGTTTATAGTGAAGTACATGATATGGTGTAATCCCTCATTATAATGCTGTCCATGGGAGTCACAGAGCATGCTGCCTTACACTAGTTTATAGTGAAGTACATGATATGGTGTAATCCCTCATTATAATGCTGTCCATGGGAGTCACAGAGCATGCTGCCTTACACTAGTTTATAGTGAAGTACATGATATGGTGTAATCCCTCATTATAATGCTGTCCATGGGAGTCACAGAGCATACTGCCTTATACTAGTTTATAATGAAGTACATGATACATATAATCTTACTACCTCTTAATGAAATTGGATTCATGACCATATTAGTCTTATAGTGAGTGAGCAGTGTATAATGCTTCCAGTTGCTATGGCAGTGGGAATAATAGTACAGTGTGATTCTGCTATAGCACACTCCTTTATAACATGAATTCGGATATAACACGATTGTGGTATGGCTCCCAAAATTTCATATGCATGTAACTTTTCTTGTACATGAAAAAATATTTTTTCTTCCAAAAAGTACAAATAATAATGTAAAAAGTTTATTATCATTTTAGGGAAGAGATTGTAAATGAATTATAATAAAAGACGATCAGGGTATGACTCCTGAAATTTTATATTCATGTATTTTTCTCATAAACAAAAAAAAAATACCTTTGTCTTCTTAAAATTACAAAAAATAATTTGTAAAAGGTTTATTCAGGGATTGTGCTGGGATTCTCCAATGTCTAAAATTGTGGCCTTTTTTTTTCCTTTTTGGCAACAAAATATACCATCTGGAAATTTTTTTGTGACAACATTGATGGCTGTTTAAACTTGTAAATACAGTCTTGGGTTCGGAGTAAAGAAATTCTAAGGATCCATGAAGGGAAGCTGCAAACCTGGATATAAAATTCAATGGAATCTATTATTGTATAAACAAATCCTTTTTTCATATTGACTATCTTAACAGTGCATTGTTATATCATAATTCACTTATGCTGACATCTGGCATGAGTACTGTAAGCTGTGATACACTCAGATAGTCATGCTACCAGACTAGTTACAAGTGACCAACCTCTGAAGGCAGTAACTGCTACAATTGACCAAACAATGGCTAATTCTTTGTTTAAATGTACCCAGAAAAAAGTAGTTTTGCTGAAACTTAAATAAAACTGATTTCCTTTGAAGTACCAATTATAGTTCTGTATAAATACTAAGCAAATAACAAATCAGTGTTCTACAGTTATGTGATGTTGCCCCTACAATAACAAATGGGCATTTGTTTGGTCCTCCAATGTTGGCATTTAGCAGTGACTTCAATAACACTCTTCATCAAAGCAAGCTGACTTCAGTCTTTAATAAAAACAAAGAACCTTTCATCAGAGGAAGTCAGCATCAAACTTAAATAATGGCAGTGGAATCTGATGGATTGTTGCACTTTTCAGAGTGACTGGAACATGTTTATTCTGTTGTGAAGGTTTCATGTTTGCAGGACAAAGGTTTATGCTAACGATCACTGCCAACAGCAACATAAAACGCAGACTAAATTTCCAATCTTTTGAAACCATAGATATCTGGCCAACAAGTTAGTTGAAGGTAGGCATCTCACAAAGATGTTTGTTTACTGTTTAATTTTTTAACATGTTTTTATTTCCCTATGAATAGTCTCATCCTAGCCCCATCCCTTGGGTAGCATTGGCAAGGTGATAGCTGTCTCCAGCTGACCAAAACCTGGGCCAATTTAAGTACATGTACGTATATGTAGCATGTAAAGAACTATAGCAATGTGCTACTGGCAGCAATAAATATAGTGAATTGTTTAGTGATGTGTTTCTTGACAGTGGGATATACAACAAATGTGAACTACCATTTTTTTATATGTGTGTTATTTGTGTTTTCTAACCGATGTGACTGGTACATGAATTTATAACATGTGATCTATATTTGAATTCATGGAATTTTCATATACCTGATTGTACAGTAGTGAATGCATTATGGAGTGTATTACAGAAATGTAAGTTGTCAATATACAAGTATATTTCAGACTAGTTTTGTCTTCCATTAATCAAAAACATGTATTTTAGCACCCAAGTTTATTAACCATCCCACACCACCACCCACAATTTTTGGGATATATTTTCTTCAGCTGACAAGGTTTGTTTTATCACTGTTTGGTGCGTAACATGGTCAGGTTCTCTGGACTCTAGCCATTGTGTTATAGTGGGTCACACTGTATTTGCATTAAAGTCAGGTGTTCTGCATGCATTGCTTAATTAAACTAAAACTTTGGCATAATATTACAATAGGTCATAAGCTTTTGTACTCGTATATGCTTTGACAGTTGAAGCCTTGTTTTTCCTTCCTTGTGTATGCTTTTGACAGATGAAACCTCGTTTTTCCTTCCTTTTATATGTTTTGATTGATGAAACCTTGTTTTTCCTTCATAGTGGATAATGGAAATAAGTGGATATAACATTCAGACATCTGCTTTATAATTTTATTTGATTTGTTTTAAAGTCTGACAAAAGAAACCCTTGTTCTCATTAGTGGATATAATGATGCTGGACAGCCTACAGTGAACATGATGAAGAATAATACCATTATTCAGTCATTGAGTGTGGAACCACCAATCCTTTATGTACAATTCAAATAAAAATTAACCAGACCCATCACTCAAGAGGTGCAAAGCAGTTGTTACTCTACCTTAGCAATCTGCACAACAAATTTTGAGGGTTATACACAAGACCCAACACCTAACACCACACTGTCAGCTCCTTGTCAATATGTATGTTCAATGTGTTTTAATTCAGGCCATTCACAGACCAATTATTTTTACAAAGTCCTTGTTTACTAAGTATTCTTGATTGAACCATATTATATACTTGCATACAAGTCTGGTAAAACTGCTAACATAGAACCTCATCTGCCATTACATATATACTGGCCGATCAGGGTCCATGTTGTTTGTTCTACTGATTAGCCATGACAAATTGCATTGACCAGATCTTCCAGTGCATTATGCGATGGTGGATCTGGGTCTGTGCAGTTGTGTCTGACTTGTATGCAAGTACAGATGGTAAGTCCTATGTTAGTGTAATCATCAGCCTTTGTAGGAGTCTATAAGGTGTTTTATTTTTTTATCAGATATCTTCAAGGTGTATTGTGCTGATCACACATACAGCACTCTACGACTTCCAATGGACTCCACAGTTCAGGAAATTGTTTACCACGCTAGAGACAAGCTTTGCCTTGGAGATGACCTTGTACTCTGTGAGGTTAAGTCCACTGGAGGTAATGTAACTCATTGTGTCACTTTACTGTGTTTGGCAAACTATCAAGCAACACTGAATGCAGTTAGTTTGTGCATGGAAAATTGATAAATTGCCAGAAGTAAAGTAAATAGCTCAGAATGGAATGGAAAAGAAAAAAACATTAAACAAAGAATAAATCATTTCTCACATACTTCAAGGAAATGAGATGATGGTTTTATTATTCTTAAAAAGTCGTGATTTAGCATACCTGATGAAGTAAAATGTTTTCATTGCTAATCTTATAGCTAGGCAGGTCAGGTTTCATTGCTAATCTTATAGCTAGGCAGGTCAGGTTTCATTGCTAATCTTATAGCAAGGCAGGTCAGGTTTCATTGCTAATCTTATAGCTAGGCAGGTCAGGTTAGTGTTTCAGTGTGACACAAAGATATTAGAGACAGCTGCAGTGGCATGGTGGTTAGGCAAAAGAAAAAAATAAGTGTTTCCAATTGGACTGGTTATAAAATTAAAGTAGGTTGTTTTCCTTTTTTAAATTTTATATATATTGTGATGATTTTTTTTTTCTACCATGGGGGAAAATTTGCTAGGGTCAGCAATGAGAAACAGGGTAGGTCAGCCATCCAGGAACACAGTTTGTTTTTTGCCTTCATGTACCAGCCTTACAGTCAGTGGGTTGCAGGTTTGAATCCATTTCAGACAAACAACCATTGTGTCAGTCAGTGGGTTGCAGGTTTGAACCCATTTCAGACAAACAACCAGTGTGTCAGTCAGTGGGTTGCAGGTTTGAATCCATTTCAGACAAACAACCATTGTGTCAGTCAGTGGGTTGCAGGTTTGAACCCTTTTCAGACAAACAACCATTGTGTCAGTCAGTGGGTTGCAGGTTTGAACCCATTTCAGACAAACAACCATTGTGTCAGTCAGTGGGTTGCAGGTTTGAACCCTTTTCAGACAAACAACCAGTGTGTCTCTATCAAAGACTCTATACTGTCATTACCTTGACACTAGTTTTTTTTGTCCTGATATGCCATTAAACACTCATCAGTTGTTAAAAATGATACAAAAGTTAAATCTGCACCTGAAAGGAAAAAAGTCTTCAGAATTTGTTTATTTTTGTGGGTATTAATTTTGAATGTTTTTTTTGAAACTTAAATATTTTTGATCAGATTTTTGTGGATATGGGAATGAGTCCTTAGTATTTCCATAGAAAGATCATTGTTTACTGGGTCTTTTTCTTAGACTGTAATGAAGTGATACTTAGTCTTACTTCAGGGTATATGAATGGATCAAAATTGTATTTTTAATTCGCAAACATGGCTATATCTTTGTAACAAGATACTCTCTTCTACTTTTCAAACAGAGAGGCGGGTGTTCAAAGAGAATGACATGTGTGTAACATCAGGATTGGGAATCAACAGTCGTCTCTTTATTACTCCTAGGGAACATCTGGATGCACTGGTTTGTATCATTCGTGCCAAAAATAAATCATTTTCATCTCTCCTAGTTGTTTGTACACTGCGTCATAATTTATAACATTGTTAATTGGAGCAAGTATACTGTATAAAATGCCATCTCATGATCTCCTATGTTGTAATTAAGGCTTTTGATATTTGAATAATTATGTTGTAATTAAGGCTATATTATATTTGAGTAATTATGTTGTGAATGTAATGATGCAAAATGATATTGCTGTTGTATTCTATCAGTCAGGAACTAAAATAAATTAAGTAGTAATGGCAGCTGAATTACTGGTAATTCAGTTGCCCATTCCCTACAAACATTCAGTAAGCTTACATGTATTCATTATACTGTTTTATGAGAGCCCTGACCATACAAACATGCTATAATAGGGTTCAATATACAGCTGATGGGATCCATCACCATACAAACATTCGATAAGGGGATTCAATGTTCCGTTTTATGGGATCCCTTGATCATACAGACATTCCTTGATGGGATTCAGTATACAGATTTATGGAGTCCCTAACTATACAAACATTCTTTGACCATACAAATGTGCTGTAAATGGATGCAGTATACAACTTTATGGGATCCCTGACCATACAAGTATTCTATGACTATACAAATGTGCTCTAAGGGGATTCAGTATACAACTTTATGGGATCCCTGACCATACAAATGTGCTGTAAAGGGATTCAGTATACAACTTTATGGGATCCTGACCATACAAACATGCTGTAAAGGGATTCAGTATACAACTTTATGGGATCCCAGACCATACAAGCATTAAATAAAGGGGTTCAGTATACAACTTTATGGGATCCCTGATCATACAAACATTCAGTAAAGGGATTTAGTATCCTGATAGGCTTTATTGTTTGGGACAACCTGTCTAAGGACAGCTGGGATTTTTTTTTATAGCCCTTCATGACCTGAATATAGGTCAGTTGCAAAGTAAAATATTTCAGAGTCATGCAGAAGTTCCAATTTGATCAATTTAAAATGTTATTCCCAATTGCAGACTTTTTCTGCCCAAAATATATTGGCACAGACTCCGTTGCCAAACACCCCACCAAAAAAATCATTAGATGTAGGTAGAGAATTTAGAGCCATTGAGTATTTAAGTCATTGTGTTTTTTTGTTTTAGTTCCCTAATTAAAGTCCAAGGCTAAATTTCATACTGATTACACTCTGGTCTTCTTAAATTGACTCAGTTTGTCATCTAAAAGTATGCTAAGCCAGTTTATCAAATGAAGAGATTAATTGTGATTGAATGAACAAAAATAAATTGCTTTGATTGTGTCCTTTTTTCATGAAATCAGCCCCTGAGTATCCAGGAGCCTGTCTGTAGCAGCAGAAACAAATGTAGTCTGGCTTGATCTCAATTTAGTGCACTTAACATGCTGAAAGTTGATTAAACGTTTGGTGCCCTGGCCTGTCCTCACCCTGGAAGAATGTGCAGTTTCACTCAAATTATCAATGTTTTAAAAGGCCAAGGACTTGAAATAAGACATTAGAAATTATTTATTAATTTTCATTGCAGACACCATTGCCAGAGCAGGATGGACCCTCCTTGGGGTCACTTAGTACATTAGAGCTTATGAGTTCAAAGGAGATGGCCTACCACATGACAGTTTATGAGTGGGAGCTGTTTTCCTGTGTACATGAGGTATAATAAAATGTAAAAAGGAAAATTTCATCATTGGTTTTAATTACCATGTATTTATTGTCAAGCACAACTTTGATGAAAGCTTGTCATAGCAATAACTTTGGCATCCATGTGTATATATTTTCAAGTATATCTTGATGGAAGCTTGACATGGTGATACCTTTGGCATCCATGTGTATATGTTGTCATGCACAATTTTGATGGAAGCTTGACATGGTGATAACTTTGGCATCCACGTGTATTTGTTGTCAGATGTTTGCCTTGGGGCTGGAGATTGCTGGTATGGCTATAAGGCCATGTGAGCTTATGGTACATGTATCATCTGGTATGCTTTGCTCATCATGCATCAGAAGTGTTATTTCTGACTTCTAAAAACTTGGATAAATTTAAAACAAACATTTTAGAAATGTCCATTAAGACATGGCCTACCAAAATTATTTTCTGAACCCAAAGAGACACCTCTTTTCAACTTCTTCATGAGAACTGCTGACTCAGGTTTGCAAAGCTTTGTTAGGATTGTTTCTTAGAACGTTGCTCATTCAAAATTGGTGGCTAGCCTAGCAATGGCATGGGTTTTGTTCTTCTCAGAAACAGCTGGCTCTGCCAGTTTGAGTCAAATGGAGGAATAATACTTAGGATGTGCTTTATCTGTATTTTATACAGGGTGGCTTCACTGGCAGTGGTATGGCTTAATTAGCAACCAGTGTGAAAAACTGATTTTCACCTTCCCAGATTGGCTGAACCAATTTTGATCAAATTTGGTAAGAAGGTTAAGTAAGACATGTTGTGTCAAATTATTTTTGGGGTTCCTCTCCTAGCAATAGTACGGGTTTTCTAGAAACATCATTGAAACTCTATTTTTAACTCCTGAGCCAATTTAGAATCAACATGGTAAGAATGGTAAAAATTATTCTTAGCACATTCTTTACTGAGGTCGTATCAGGAGAGACTTTCATAGCTATGTTGTGCTTTCCTTAGCAACCAGATGGAAAACCTCTTTTTGACTCTTTCTCAAGAACAGCTTTGGTCAGTTTTTATCAAATTTGGTAGGAAAGTTTCTGTATCAGAATGATGTTTGAGATGGCCTTAACAGCAATGCTGTGGATTCCATATTAGCCATATGAAAAATCCTGATTATCCCCTTTTGTTTGTGGTTAAAAAGACCGTGGTCAAGGTTACTGACTGAAAGAAGAAAAATCATTTCTGCACAATAAGTCGAGTTCTCTAATATCAGCAGGTACCAGATTTTGTGGGTGGCTTGCACTTGATTTTGAGTTCAAAAATCAGAGGTCAGGGTCAAGGAAAATTATATTTGCATAATAACTTCAGTTCTAGACCACAAACCTTGACTTAAGTGGAGGTCTGTTGACTTGGGGGTTCAGAAGTCAAGGTTATATTTTGTGTGAATCAAAGAAGAATCTGTTTTGCGAAAACTTCTATTCTGCAAAAGTTCCATGTCTAAACTTTGTGGATGACCTGTACTTGGCAATAGAGCAACCTATAGAGTCTAGGTTCTAGAGGTCAGATGTCATGATAAGACTAAAAAAAACTGATGGTTGCAGTTCAGTAAATTTAATTTGAGACAGAATACCAGACCTGCCAACCCTTACAATTTTGCCACAAGTCTTATGAAAATTACCTTTACAATACAGACTTATAGCATAAAAGCAAAAACTAAGAAAAAATTATTGTTGCCAAAAAATCCGGATAATTGGTTCATCCTTGTTTGATTTGGATCCGGTTTTCAAATTAGAATTAGCGGAATTCGTCAGGGAACCAGATGAATTTTACAGCAGTACCTCAGATGCTTTGAACTGCACATATTTTTTTCATGCAAAGCATCTGCATGATCAAACTCTTGATTGTAGAATTTTTTTAAAAAGGACATCCAGCATGTGATGCATGTTGAAGACAAAAGAGAAAGTAATCCTCTTAAAAAGTGTTAATAATCAAAACAGAAGAATAAAAAGGAATATTCAGATTCTTGTGAATAAAAGCAGGAAAGGACACAATTACCCTTATTGGACATCACATGCCAATTTGTGTATGTCTCATAGTGGGAGATAGGATTGCCGTTGTCATGTGAAATGAAAAAAAATTCCAAGAATGACATCAACTTGAGAGATAGCAACAAGCCATTGAGCTGCATACGGTTTGGGACTGAAGTTTGTGCAACTGTACTAGTCTAGAGATAAATAAGGTCTACTTGTACTTTACAAACTTTTCAGTGGAACATAATGTTTACTGTTGCTGCATGTTTCGAATACCGAACTTTCAGATACGTTTTCCAGCATTACAATAGCATTTTATGATAATTTTGTTACACCTTACTGAAAACTGGTCAAACCTAAAGAAACAAATCAACTGCCTTACTGAGATGGTCTTGTCAGGGTTGGCAGGTTTGGAATACCATGACTAAAGGTCAAGGTGATCAAGATCCATTATTAAATAATCTCGGATTTAAATTTTACAGTCAGATAAAATTTTATATAAATAAAAACTACAGCTTGAACACAAGGTATATCTAGATCATAAAGATACTTGTACTATATTTGATAATTGTTTGGTGAAAGCTTGCTTAAGCACTTCTATCACCAAAAAGTAACTGCTGGATTAAGTTTAAAGTATTCCTGTTTTTATGTTCAGATTACAGATGTTTTAAAGCTGACTTTCCTATCCCATTAGTAGTAGTGTTTGGAATCTTCTTTATTTTAAAATCTGGTAAAGAGAATTTTACCAAATTTGATGAAGAGCATTCTGGCCTTTCAAACTTGACACAAATAATACTGATCTGTCATTCATGTGGCCAACATTATTGTAAATAGAAAGCTTTAAAGAACTTAAATTCTACCAGAGGCATCAATGTATGAAAGCCTCAACAATTTGCTACAAGGATGCAGATCAGCAGTCTAATATGACTTGTGTTTAAATACAAACCTTTTTCTCAAGAAAAATGTTCAACAGAATTTAACCAAATTTAACTTCCTGGTTTAAAGGCCTTTTAGTTTTATACATGTGTTGCTTGACATCAAAATTATCTGAAGATATTTAAAGTAGAGAAACGTTCAAGCAACAGTTTTTTTTAGAATCTGTTGTCCATCTGGCAGATAACATTTTGAACAAATGCACCTGCTGACCTAGAAATCTTTATTACAGTAAAACCTGTTATGAGAGAATGCCCTTTCTGCCAACAAAAAGATGGTCTCTCACAACAGGTGGTCTCTCATAACATGTTTGTTCAAAAAGACCAGTTTCCGAGGTCCAGATTCAGAACAATTTAATGCAGAATAACCACAATTACTATACATATATTCTATTGTTTATTGATAGTTCTTGCTCAGATAATGTGAGCATTCATCTTAAAACAAAATTATATAGCAATAAAGATATACTTCTATCATTAAACCTGAAGTCACATTTACGTTTAAAGATCACATGTACATGTATTAGGACATGAAATCATTTCTGATTTACTCCTTTTACTTTATAACACCCTAAATTTGTTTTACCATTGTTTAGACTGCTATTTTGTGAGTGGTCTGCTCTTTTTCACGTATTTCAGTTACAACAATTATGTTGTTGTTCATTATAATCATTATTTTGATGTTGATTATAGTCATTATTTTGTTGTTCATTATGGTCGTTATTTGGATATTCATTATTGTGTATATTTTATACATCTATTCACATGTCCTCATTTAAAAACCGTTTATTATAAAAGTACAGATGTACAAACCACAAAGCTGTACACTGGATATGATTCATATAATTGGTTGCTTGACAGAATGATGTTAAACAGCCCATCAGCATGTAAAAGGTTATTTCATGCCATGGTATTTTAGCATCTAGCTAGAGATCCACCACAACAGCAAACCTGACATGGTCTTGGCAGGATTCATGCCCACACCCTTCTTGTCCTGAGTTGAGCTCACTAACCAGTGAGTTACCACAGGTCAGTTAATTGTTTAAGTCCAGACTGCATTATAATTGGAATAGATCATAATTTTGTTTTTAAGTCATAGACTTGACTTTGCCATGTCTATTTTAGTTTGAGCTAATCTATCAAGTGTTTGGACGTTACAAGTTCAAGAAGATAACAGCAAATCTTGACCTGTTCCTGAGAAGATTCAATGAGATCCAGTACTGGGTTGTCACGGAGATGGTGCTTACAACAAATCTTAGTAAACGTGTCTCTCTGCTTAGGAAGTATATTAAATTGGCAGCATAGTAAGTATCACCTAAATTTTATCAACTAATTCAGCATGCAAGCATGTGCTTAGTTACTGTTACGTGAAAACATTCAGTTTACTTAAATTTTATCAACTAATTCAGCATTCATGTGTGCGCTTAATTACTGTTACATGAAAACATTCCGTTTACTTAAATTTTATCAACTAATTCAGCATTCATGCTTTGCGCTTAACTACTGTTACATGAAAACATTCAATTTACTCTAATTTTATCTATTATATATGCTTGCTTGTAAGTCAAGTCCAACTGCAGATAACCTAGACTCTGACCTGCCTTTCCATAATGTGCCAGCAGATCAGGGTCTTTGTTATTTGTTCTGCTCATTACTCTTAACAAACTATATACTTAGACACATTTCTGCCTGCACATTTTGGACTCGACTTACAAGTGTGTATATCCAGTGTTTAGACAGTCCTTGTAAACTTTGTAATTTTTATTAAGTGAAATAAAGCCAAATAAATGTTGTAACTTGTTTTGTGATTTATATGCAATTTGTAACACTTACCTTGGATATCATTTATCGTAAGAGTTAAGGCATCTAAAAGGATAAAATTAAAATCAAATCTGCACTCACTCTCAAGTAGTGACTAGTAATCACTTGTTGTCAGGGAGGAGGTCAGTGATGAAATAATGGATTTGTTGAATTAAGTATGTGGTATTACTATTTTAGCACATTTGACACAAAAAAGACACTAACAAGTGCTGACAATTTTATATGCCCAAACAGGATGGTAATCATTGAGTAACCATTATGATAGATGTCAGAGATACAGTCTTTGATTAGATAAGAAACAAAAAAAATTGACAGGTGTTTAAATGATTAAGCATGTTTATGTACCATTGGATCTGTTCATTTTGTGCTTATGTCAGTATGTGATCTCCCTTTTAATCTTTTTTAATTATCTTTATTCTGTCTATTCAGTAGAGCAAAATTAAACTGAATACCATTACAGTATTATTTTGCATACGCAATATGAAGTTTACTGTTGTGATACCAGTATTATTTTGCATATGCAATAGCAAGTTGTCCTGTTTTGTTACCAGTAATTTTTACACACAGTATCTCAAGTTTATTGTTACGTTACCAGTATAATTTGTACACCAATATCAAGTTTATTGTTACGTTAGCAGTATAATTTGTACACCAATATCAAGTTTATTGTTATGTTACCAGTATAATTTGTACACCAATATCAAGTTCATTGTTACGTTAGCAGTATAATTTGTACACCAATATCAAGTTTATTGTTATGTTACCAGTATAATTTGTACACCAATATCAAGTTTATTGCTATGTTACCAGTATTATTGTATACACAGTATCAAGCTTATTGCTACATTACTGAGTGGAATAAATATTTCCCACCAATATGTGTTGAGAATGTCACATCAGTTCCTTTCCCTCTAATAAATTTGCACAAGGTGGGTAATAATGTTGGTGCTCTTTCACCTTTAAATTGCGGTGTAGAAAGATAGCATTTCAAATACTGTGTTAAATTTGAAACATTTAAGAATGTATATGTAAAGCATTGTCCTGGATTGTCTTTAATATGCCAATGTAGCATGTACAAGCTGCAAAAATATGGTACAAACATACCCTGAAATAAAGATAAAGTTTTCTTTCTATTTTAAGAATGTTTTATCAAATGTGGTAACTGTGTGCATTAGAGCTTTAAGTGTAACATATCTGCAGTTAATTTGCACAGATTTTCTTTGTGTAACTAATTTTTTTTTATCCAGCTGTAAACAACATCAGAATCTCAATTCTTTCTTTGCCATTGTGATGGGACTTAGTAACATCGCTGTCAGCCGTTTGTCACAGACATGGGAGGTAAGCTGAAAAATTTGCAATTCAGCTATTTTAATGAATTGTGTAAATATTTTTTTAGTTGCTCCATTAATGAAGATAAAAACAATGATGCTTCATTAAAGTTTTAAACACTGAAGTAGATGGATAAATGTGGCTTTACTTTTAGTCCATGCACTAATGTGTTTATACATGTATGTCTGTGTTTCTACATATATATTTCTAACACTTGTTCCCACCAGATTCACCATAGAGAAGCAAATTAGATGCCAAACATTGTTAAGAGAATCATGTTCCAGTTTTTGTGGGGGTTTAATTAAATAATGCTCAAGATTGGTGTATATATTTCATTTTGAAACCATTTTTCTGACTTCTTAATTTGCTTTATGGTTTATCATCAGCAGAAACCATATTTTGCCTTACATTAGGTTAATTGTGATAAAAATTCTTTGCTTTTTTTAATTTTTCGCAAGATTCTTTCAGGACAATATTTCCAAAACTTTAAAGTTGTACATTATGCATCAAGTTTGAGTTTTCACAGAGTCAAGACTCTTCCATAGTGAAACATGCACATGGACAAGTAATATTGATTTCACCATTTTATTTTCAATTTGTTGTAAAATTCTTCTTTTCAGAAGCTTCCAGGGAAGTTTAAGAAGATGTTTGCTGACTTTGAGACCCTGATGGATCCATCCAGGAATCACCGAGTTTATAGACTTTCCATTACCAAAATGTCTCCCCCAATAATTCCATTTATGCCTCTTCTCATGAAGGGTGAGTCTATTACCTAAATGTCTCCCCCAGTAATTCCCTTTATGCCTGTTATGAAGCACAAGTCTATTACCTAAATGTCTCCCACAGTAATTCCCTTTATGCCTCTTCTTATGATAGGTTAGGCTCTATTACCTAAATGTCTTGCCATGTAATTCCCTTTAGACCTCATGTTATGAAGGGTGAGTCTATTACCGTAATGTCACCCCCAATAATTCCCTTATGCCTCTTATAAACAGTGAGCCCCTATTGCCTAAATATCTCTCCCAATAATTTGCTTTATGCCTCTTCTTATAAAGGCGAGTTTCTGTTACCTAATTGTCTCCCCCAACAATTCCCTTTATGCCTTATCTTATGAAAGTTGAGTCTCTGTTACCCATATGTTGGGGCCCCAGTAATTCCCTTTTGTTACCTCTTTTTATGAATTGTAAGTCCCTTTTACCAAAATGTTAGGGCCCCAGGTGATGGGGTGGTCTGTTGCACTGAACTGGCAAGTGAGGCAGTGATGTGTTTGCTGAATTAGTTGAAAATGTAGACAATTTCATGTGGACAATTTACATTTTAGGCAGTGAGGATTTTACCCTTACTTCATAAAAATGAACAGAGTTCAACTTGATAAAAAATGGTTGTATGAAAATTTGATTTCAAACATCAGTTTTGATGAGGGGGAGATCAACATGGTGGACAGTGCCGAAAATATAGACATCTCTTTGGGAGACATTGAAGTTTTAGGCAGTGTGGATCATGGCCCTGGCTTTGACTAAATGAAAAGAGACAATGAGAACTGGTTAGTAGAAAAATTTGATTTCAGAAACTGAATTTTGACATGCAGGGATCAAAATATAAGACACCATTGAAGCGGCAAGTGATTGCTGGGTTTGTCATTATTACCTTTTATTGTATCACAGATCATTGGTTTGCCAGCACCATTCTTTTGCAGAACACTCACACAAGTCCATGTTTTAGATAACTATGTTGCTGATTGTACCAATTTGTTTCAGTGTTAAATTACCTTTTTGTCAGTCGTATTAATTGTTACATGCTGAGGTATACCTGTCTACCTTCATTGAAAACCAAATTACACTGACATAAAAGTTGCACTGAAAACTACTACTCTTCGGAAAGAATTTTAGTTTGAACATTCACACACACACCACAGTACTGTCAAACAGCATATACACTGTTTACACTGTAAGCTTGTAAATTTTGTTTGGATCAGGATGTGTTTCAGCATCAGTAATGATGATACTAGTGGACATTGCATCCTGCTACATTGCATGTGTGGGCAGGAACAGAACTTGATGCAGAAGTTACAGTTTTATTGATTGCTGTATTATTTGTTAATCATAGTATCCCTTTGTATTCAGTATTCAATTACAAACTTGTGAAACAAATACAAGAATGCTAGGGGAAATACATACGTAATAATTATTTTCAAATTAGATTTTGATCTTCCCGGCTCCCTGTTATTACATTGGGCTTTAAACTATATCCATGTACCTTTTTCTGCTGTACATTATATACAATTCCTTTAGAAGGGAAATCCTTACTAATTTTACAATTATTTTCTTGTGTTCTTTCTTGTCTTTGTCCACTCACCTGCATGCATAAATACATTTGAGAAAAAAGACCAGTTGAATTTCTTCGCATAGGCGCTAATTTTTGTGCAGTTTTAAAAACAATTTTCTTTTTTTTTTTTTCCTTTTTTTTGAATATGCATTTGGTTCAAACTTCTTCCACAGAAAGTAACATTTCAACCAGAAGACACTTGAAATATTCTCTTCATTGTAAAAAAAGTTCTCTCATAAGTTCTTTTCCTCACAAAAGTACATTGCACTCTGTTCATTTTGGTGTTTATAGCATGCACCTGGATCTTTGACCCAGAATGAAGGGAAAAACTTATTGCTGTCACATAATGTGATATACTGCTTGTCACAATATTGATGATTTCGTTCTGTTTATATTGTTAAAGAACATTCCGCCATTTTGGATAGTTTAATGATGTTTGCTTGGCTTACAATGAAAACAGTACTTGAATGTTTCTCAGTTCTTTTCTGTCTGTTTAGTACTTGCAAGTGGCAGCATGATGGCTTGGGTATAGATTTGGTTTGAAGTTTTGCTGAATCATTTACCCCTTTCTATCAGTATGATGTTAAAATATCTAATACCAAGAAATTAAGATTATCTTGAAGAGTATCTTTATATTTCTCTTTTTCTTTACTAATTGTACTCAGCTATTCTAAAAGAATTGTTGTTAGCAATTAATATTTCCACCATTCATTCCTTAAACATAGCACTCATTTGTTTTAAGACTAAATATAAAAATTCTTAAGTTCCTAACTCTCCAATTTGTTTGTATTTATGAGTTTTTTTAAAGAATTCTTCTTCCTTTGGTATAGATATGACGTTCACACATGAAGGGAACAAGACTTACTTTGATGGTTTGGTAAACTTTGAAAAAACGGTGAGTAATTTTTTGTTTCTTGTTTAGTTTATTTGAAGAAAAATGTTCTCTTTTAATAAATATTAAATTTTTTTATCCAGTTAGTCCATTTTCTTTCTGTGGAGAAACATAGGACCAGTTCAGGTACCTCAGGGCTGTTGCGTTAAAAGATACATGGGACCCAGGAGTACTCACCCATAGGTGCAATTTAGATTTTCTTCTTATTTTAATATGAACTCTATGAAATCTAAGTACCCTGGCATATAATGTTTTTTTAAAAACGGCCTTCCCTGGGTACCATGTATGTTTAAATGGAACAGGCCTCAGTCAATCAGTCTTTTTTTTTAAGAAAAAATTTGATAATACTTGAGTAAATTTTCTTAAACTACCTGATCAGTAGCCAGGCTTCCTCTGCAGACTGGTCACATATTTTGTTTCCTATAACCTCATTTAAATGCTAATTTGGTATACAGTTCATTGAAGATCTGCTGTATAAAATTTTGGAATCTGCATTACAATTTCTTGCAACTTTTCTTGTACATTTTGAGAATTTTAAAAATTAGTCAGCCTATTTGAAATGTAAATGTTATTTGTGTTTGGAAGGTTGGATCCCTAATTTTATTCTTCAACATTGTTAATCAAAACAATTTAATTAAAAAAAAAATTTTGAAACCTCAATTCCATTGAGAAAAACATCGATATAAGCTATGTATTTTCTCTGTCTTTCAGCACATGATTGCTCAAACGCTGAAGACAATCCGATTCTGCAGAATGATCCCTCTGGGTAGGTCTTGACACATATTACAACGATGCCTATAATTACTTTGAGATTACTTGTGTTTTTGGGATACCAAATTCTGAATTAATAATAATAGTAAAAAACTGTATAGTCTTAGTAAAATTAGTGACAAAGTTCACATCCTAAGCCTTGATAGTCAGTTTTATTTATCAAGGGAATGAACTTGAAGGTAGGTGTTTGATTTCATCATATAGTAGTTATCTCCCTTAGATATTGTTCTACTGATGGTAATAGTCGACTCAGTAGTAGAAAATACTTATAAAAGGAAATCACAACAATACAGTGGTCCCCCTCATGAACCAGCCCCCTGGCCAGCGGCCACCCACACTTTATGGCCAGAATCCCATGGCACTGACGAGTTTGTGTTCAAAAGTACCCCTCAAGAAAAGTCACCCATATAACGCAGCCAGTGGACAACATTGTAGTGCAAAAATGTAAAATTTACCCCTCACAAGCGGCCACATTTTATTTTAATATGTGTCCAGAACCAGTATTTAATTGTAGTAAGGTAAGTAATCCAATTATCTTTCCTGATGTCTGTTTCTGGATGTCGGGTTTTAGTTACTGAAAGAAGTGTTGGCTAAAGTACTGGTACCACTAAAGTTATTATTATATCATTAATGCCAGCATTTACAGGAAATTGGGTCAGCATTGTTTTGATAGAGCATTGGGTTTCACACAGCGGGGTTTTATTTTTAAATTGACAATTATGACCGGACATAATTGTCAAGATCATAACATGGTCAGATAGAAATGGGGTCAGCAATGTTTTGATAGAGCTTTGGGCTTCACACAGCAGTTTTTTTGTGGGGGGGTTGGGGTTGGGTTTATAGTAAATGACGATTATTACTGGACTTAATTGTCAAGATCATAACATAGTCAGATAGGCTAAATATAGATTTTGTGGATTAACACTCACACAGAAATTAACCTTGAACACAACAGGGTTCCGGACAAAGATGAAAAAATCACATGACAGTACATGTATCACTTCCCTTAGAACAAATTATAAAATAAATAACACCAACACATAGAATGTGTGACCGGTTTTGCTTTATTGCTTCATCAGACTGAATTCAATATCATTGATCACGTCATTAAATATATTCTGTTTCTAAATGATCAATAATATAAACAATATGACATAAACAAGATGATGTCATACTTACATTTTTAACCTAACTGTCTTAGTCTTGAACAAACAGTTGACATAGAAATATGCATATACAGCACAGATAAATGATATTTTAATATATAAAAATACATAAAACTGGATCTTAAAGATACGTAAATCTCTGTTGAACACTGTCTCAAAAACTTTCATGAATAAATAGAGATAAACAGTTTTATTAATATTTTTATTTTGTATAATGCACATTTGAATAAAATATTTTATTGGTGTGGTCCGTCTCAGATTAACATCATTTGAGGAACCCCCTAGTGTTGAAAGTTAATGGGTTTTATGTGTAATTTTTTATATCCATGTGCATGTGCTGGTTGTGTTTAATTTTTAAAATTTCGTTTTTATAAATTTGGGTTTAGGGTTTATACACTATTCCTATTCTAATGTGAGATACTCCTCAACCCGGGCTGGTTTGTAGAGTTTATTTACTTCAAGTGATCATTGCCAGTGATCAAATATTGTCCATTGTGTGTTATATGTGTATGCTATTTTGTGTGTATGCTATTTTGTAATTATGTTTGGACTGGCTAAATGGTCAAATCATTATGGTTGTTACTTATTTATTTAGGTTCGGTTTGACATGAGAAATTCAGTTGGGCATATTTGTCTTAACCTTACTTCTTGGTCTTGGAGAACCTATTTTTTTTTATTATTTTTTTTTTTATTTTTGTGTGTGTGTGTGCTGAAAGTTGAGAAGGTAAAGAATAATATGAGAGAGATGTATGCATGTTTGTTTGTAAGTATTTCTGGTTTTGTGATGTTCTTGGTAATGGCCTCTTTGGGGATCAGGTATGGGCCGTACTACCTCACGTGATTCATGTAACTTTGGCCCCGCACGTGTGGAATCCCCTGTGAGGCCATATCTTTGTTTGTTTGTATTTGTGTTATTATCAAGAGTATCAAGATCCCACAGGTATATAAATCATTGTAAAGTTATCTTTCCATGTCTGATTTAGTTTTCATTGCCTTGTTTATATATTCTATTAATTCCCTATATAGTTTTTTATCATTAATATTGTTAGTATATAATAAACATTTATTATTTACATCACCGTATTTGTTTATTATTTTATTCCTTATTATTTGTCTTTCCTGGTTTATTTTTAAACAGTACAGTATCATATGGCTTTTTGAATCTGTATCTTTACCACATATTCTACATTTGGGAATGTGTGTTATTAAATGTCTTCTAAAGGCAGTTTCTCCCATCAGCCATTTGTCATGCAAGTATAGGAACAGCCTTTGTATCGCTGCCGATCCTATACCTGCCCAGTTTTTCCAAATGGCTGACCAATCTAAATGGGGATATTTTAATTCTATATCTTGTTTTTCATTTATTATTAAGTTAATTAAAATATTGTAAATTCTATTTTTATTATCCCAGATATATTTGTTGTCCCTATATATATACGATAGGTCCCTTATCCTTCTATAGGTCCCTGGTGGTTCTAATAATTTGATTAATTTGTTATTTTTATAAATTCCATTATTAAATCTACATATATAGCCAAATATATAAATATATACAGCTTCCCATGGAAACTTAGGTTTGTTATCCAGTTGCTTAAATCTATTTAAGATTATGGATTTTTGTTGTATGCTCAAATTCGGCAGGGCCAGCCCTCCTCTATCCTTAGGTCTGCATATATGTCTCTTCTTAAGGTAATGTATTTTACTATCCCAAATAAAGCTCAAGATTTTCCTTTCAATTGTTCCAATCATTGCCTCTGTTAGGTGAACAGAGTTCATCACATGGTTTAATTGGCTGTATAGGTAGATTTTAGCAACCTGTGTTCAGTCTATCAAGTTTAATCTTGTATGCTTCCAAGTTTCAATCTGATTATCAATCTTGTTCACTAGCTCACAAAAGTTTTTGTGAGTAGAGTTTTCTCCAAATATAATCCCTAATGCTTTTACATGTTTCTTGACCAAGTTTGGGGGATAACCAGGGTGGTTTCCTCTCCAATTGCCTGTTAATAAAATTTCTGTTTTCTCGTGATTTATTGCGGATCCAGAAACTTTGTCAAATTTTAAGAATTCGTCCTGTAGATGCTTGAATGAATATTCGTCTCTGGTAAAACAAGTACTGTCATCTGCATGAAATATAGTTCTGAAATCGTAATTCAAATTGGGTATTTTTATTCCTTGAATGTTAGTATTGCTATTAATATTTATGTTCAAGGATTCTATAGATATGACATATAGCAGCATAGATAAGGGACAACGCTGCCTCACTGAGCAGCTAATCTTTATTTTGCCTGTTAAGGCTCCATTTACTGTTACTCTTGAATAAATTTTATTATACATTGCTTTTATTCAGTTTATTATATACAATAAAATACATATATAATATCTTGATATATTATTGACGAATGTTCACTATTTTATCAGAACTCAAATTATATAATAAAAAATTATTAAAAAATTATGGTGTGCATAATTCTTTTAATCATAAAATAAGTATTCTATAAATAATTAATCATAATATATTCAGAATTAATTTAAAATGCCCTTTCATTTTTAAGGAATTATTAAACTTATTTTTATGATATTAGTTTATACTTTCACTAGTGAGGTTATTCAGTAAATTAGAATAATATAAAAATATTCTTAACTATTTGTAAACGGGGGACATAATTTAAAAAAAAAAATTAGATTAATGAATGTCGTATAGTGTTTTGGAATTTAGACCTTTTGGATATACCGTATTAAGACAGTGAATCCAATAGGTTTCCTTTAGCAGACATTCCATCTCAACTGTAACAATAGGTTGAAAGGAGAAATCTTGCAAAGTATGGGAACTCTTGTTAAAATGTGCGGCAACATGAGATGAAAATGATTGATCAATATAATTTTTTATGTCTGATCTATGTTGATTTATATGTTTAGATATTTGTTGACTGGTTTGTCCAATATATTGGATGCCACATTTTTTGCATGTGATCAAATAAATAACATTTGATGTTGCACAATTAGTATCACAATGCATATTAAAAGTTTCTTTCGTATTACTATTGAAAGAAGTATTTTCATTAATAAAAGAACAGTACGAATATCTAGGTCTATTACATTTAGTTGATGATCCCTTTTTATATAATGTTTTTCCTAATTTAGAATTAATTAGGAAATCTTTAAGATTTTTAGGCCTTTTATAAGCCTTTAGAACAAGGCATTTCGTTTACAAAAGTTTCGTCTGCAAAATTAAATTGCAGTACTGTACAATTAGCAATGTAGGAATAAATCATTGCAGAACTTAAACATGTCATCACGTAAACGAAGAAATAATACTTTAGAAGAAAAAGTAGAAGTTATTCGGCTTGATGACAAAAGCGAGAGTTCACTTGCTGAAAATTTTGGCGGGGGAGACTCAAATAAACAAGATTTTTTAAGATAAGGAGAATGTTTTGTAGCAGTGGGAAAATGGAGTAAATGGAAAGGGAATTATTTTAAACACAAAGCAACGTATGTACCAAGATTTAAATAATGTTTTTAAATGGTTTTGTAATGCGCATGCCAACAATATCCCACTCACATTTCATGCCTAAGAATATGAACTGTTAATTTATGTTACCTTGAAATAACTCTGTTTTTAAGACAAGAAGAACATTTTAATAATTAATGCTACTTTTAAATGAAGATATTAACTGCTTTAAGTTATATGTAGCTTTCCTATTATATACACATACATATACATACACAGCTCACAAATATAGTCCCCCTCTAGAAAGGCCACCTTCCCAGAGCAGAAGGGGTGGTCGTATAAGAGAGGGACCACTGTATTTCATTAGAAGATATTTGAAATATGTACAATTTCTCTTTACTTTTTTTAAAATTAGAATAATATGATAAAGATTATTTAGAGTAGTAAGTTTACAAATGTAAAAAAATATGGTGAGTAGCAGTATTTCAGGAGTTATTCCATTTGATGTACATTAGAATCATATCAACTGCCAAGCCATCAGAATTTTCTGTACTTCAGTTAAATATCATGTAAAATTAGTTTCACATCACTCCAAGCCATCGGTATTTGCAATACTTGTATCTAATATTTAAATTGGCATCACATGAACCTTCCAAGCCATTTAATATTATATAAATTGGCATTACATCAACCCTACACTCAATCTAATATGTAAATTGGCATCACTTCAACCCTACACACTATCAAATATTATGTAAATTGGCATTACATCAATCGAAAAATATTTTGATTAGGTTTACTTGTTTGTATCAAACCATGAATTTAAAGTCAATAAGCTGTGATCACAATAGAACTCCATACACATCAGTAGTATATATCCACTAATTAAGTACTCACAATGGAACTCTACACATTGGTAGTATATATCCACTAATTAAGTACTCACAGTAGAACTCCATACACATCAGTAGTATATATCCACTAATTAAGTACTCACAATAGAACTCCATACACATCACTAGTATATATCCACTAATTAAGTACTCACAGTAGAACTCCATACACATCAGTAGTATATATCCACTAATTAAGTACTCACAGTAGAACTCCATACACATCAGTAGTATATATCCACTAATTAAGTACTCAAGTAGAACTCTCTACACATCAGTAGTATATATCCACTAATTAAGTACTAGTCAACATTTAACTTTTTTAACATTTTTTGCAAAATTCACAAAAGATCAAACAACTTCTAAACCAATCAAATTGATATTGCTGATATTATGTTGCTTTAACAAAGCCTCCAACTGTCATGGTGATCTACATTTAGATCAGTTCAGGCCAAAAATCAAAACAAATGACACTCGTTATATTTTTGGTTTCTCTTTCAATTTCAAGTAATTGTTTATCCAGTTATAAAAAGGAGATGCACATAATAGTATTGAAGTTGAAATTTAAGCTGATTGTTGTGGATCAGAATTTGGAGATGATGGAAGGGAGGCTAACTGGTTTAAGAGACTTTAAGACAGAATTTCCTCTGATCCTCTAAAACAGAATGTAGGACATACATAAGGTTCTGTTAAGCAACTACATTAGCATATACATATTCTAAGAGACCATATAAACAAGTACCAGTTCTAAGAGACTAAATAACCAAGTACCTGCTCGTAGAGACCACATAAATATGTACCTCTTCGAAGAGACCACATAAATATATCCCTGTTCTAAGAGACTACATAATCCTGTGCCTGCTGTAAGAGACTAGGTAAATATGTACTGTTCTAAGATTCCACATAAATATATACATGTTCTAAGAGACTATATAAACTTGTATCTGCTCTTAGAGACTAGGTTAATATGTACTGTTCTAAGATACCACATAAATACGTATCTGTTCTAAGAGACTACATAAACCTGTATCTGTTCTTAGAGACTTATATAAATATGTACTGTTCCTAGAGACCACATAAATATGTACCAATTCTTAGAGACTTGATAAACATTTACCTGTTCTAGGAAACCACATTTTTCTTGTACTGGGAGTAGTGTTCAGACTATGTATGTTTAACTTACAATTGCTCTTTGTGAACGGAGTTATTTCTCTTTGTTCAAATCTAAAGAAAACATTGGTGTGACATGATTAGGTCAATTGTTGTCTTGTTTTTTCCAGAACTAGAGAATCCAGGCCCATTGAAGACCTCACCAGACATTGCAGTCTACATAAGGTATGAAAATTTTAGCTCACTGAAGTTCCCTCCTGACATTGGTCTACATAAGCTATGAAAATTGTAGCCCATTGAAATCCCCACCTGACATTCCAGCCTACATAAGGTATGAAAAATTATAGCCCATTAAGTCCTCCTGACAGTCCAACCTACATAAGGTATGAAAATTATAGCCCATTGAAGTCCTTCTGACATTCCAACCTACATAAGGTATGAAAATTATAGCCCATTGAAGTCCTCCTGACATTCCAGCCTACATTAGGTATGAAGATTATAGCCCATTGAAGTCCTCCTGATATTCCAGCTTACATAAGGTATGAAGATTATAGAGTCATATTGTGCAGGGATTTACAAATTCACTTGCCTAACTCCTGGTACAAGCTCGAATCTGATTTAGGCAAGCTCAGATTTGCAAGGCACTAGTCAGTGGCAAGTTCACAAAATAGAGGAGTATGATATATGAGAAACTTTATTGAATGTTGGTGTCTGGACAAAATATAGTAACTCCGTGTGAACTAATTTACCAACAATGGGTCATGTTTAGTTTCTAATGCTTATTTTCTGCAAGTTTTATGCCCTGAAATCTCTCCACAATAAATCTTATCAACACCTTTATTTGGCAATTATATGTAGTGCATTCTTTTTCTGCAAACCTGGCTACAGTTTCTTTAATCCATTGTATGTGTCATTCTTCCTTCTTGTAGTCAGTGTTTAGGTCAGTCTCATTTTTTCTCATGCAGAAAATGTGATAATTAGAATATTTACTATTTAGAGCAAGTTTTGACAAATAAGCAATACATATTCATAGATGCTGCCAGGCCACTGGATCGAGGGATTATCAAAAAATAATCAGTCACACAATTTATTAAATCCAATGGGGGAAAGGTCACACAAATTAATTGTGGTTCTGGAAATTTGTTGTACCCAGTGCATGCTGTTATGTTGTTTTGTGGGGTTTTTTTTGTTTTTGTTTTTATTAAAGACAAAAATTAAAAATAATAGTTTGTGAAATTAAATCTTAGTTGTTCATTTTGCTGGTGATTTCAGTCAAGCTATACTAAGGTAGATTTAGTGCTTGAATACAACAAGCATCTGTATGATTGTGATCTGCTTCAGTGTTTGCAGAAACTATCAAGGGGATCTAATTATATTGTCTCTAAGAGGGGTATAAAAGACTGATCCATTGATCATCCGTAACAGAATTGTAATAGAGCATAACAAATGGCAAGTTTTATGAATGTGGAAATGGAAAATAACCAATTTCTTTACTGTAAGATCATCTGCTATGATCGATACCATAGAACAAGAGGAAAGCTTTCATATTCCAACATGAACTGATGACAATTCACAAACCGATGACATGGGAATAGTTGGTACCTCGTCCACAGCACATGGAACCAGAGCTGAGAAAAAGAAAAGAAAAGAAACCAAAATTCCAAGACATGTCGCTGATTACCTTCAACTGGTTCAGGAAAGAACAAAAAAGGAGGGATGCTACATATTTTCTGTGGAGAGTACAAGAACAATAATCCATTCATAAATGAAAATGGGTTGCAATGGTTAATCTATGTTTATCAAAGGCTGCAAACATGGCATACACCCTTACAACAAATGGGACCTACAGCAGAAATATTCTGAGAGAACAACATGATCAAGTTGTGGAAAAATATGTTCAGATATCATGAAGACCCATTTCCTCATTTGTTTAAATTGGCCAGAATTGCAGTGGTTCTCCAGTTACATAGCAAATTGTGAGAGAGGATTTAGTTCACAAAACAGAACTGACACTGTTCTTAATATCAGAAACAGTGAATAAACTGATGAGTTTTCAGATACATGGGGGTCATAAAGGTCATTTCCCGTTTTTACAGGCTTTGAAGATGCAGAGTGATAAGAAATAGAGAAGAATATTTGCCAGCACAGCAAACTTGATTCAATATGCAGATACTTTGTATATTTATAGTCGAAGAAGTGACATAAAGTCATGAAATGCTCATTTTAAGTTAGGTATGAATATACCTTATTATAGTGTCACTCATCAGCTCCCATTTGGCATTGTCCCCCCCCCATTCCCCCCCATGGAGGTAGATGTGAGGGACCTCTCCCTCTTAAGGAAATTCCTGGCAGCATCTCTGCATATTTATATTTTAGCTTTAAGTTACCTTGTCATGAAAATAATTGTATGAATCAGGGATTTGCAAACTTTCAGGTTCTAAGGTAGACTTGGGCAATTTGTCATTTTCAAAATTTGTTTTGATGCATGTTGCTGTTTTTATGGCATTTAGTTGTTAATTGCTAAAAGTACAACTCATGAGATTTCTGTGATAGGTGTGTGTTTACTTCCAGGAGGGTTCAAAGAGTGATTATTCTAGGAAAATGTAGCACCCACAGGAACCATTTGTGACATGTTGTTTAGATAATAATTATGGGAGACTTGATACATACAGCTTGGCAAACAATTAAATGGACAAAAATATGTGTTCTCAAATCATTCTGAAAATGTCATGGTTTCAGATATGTTGACATGTCATTGATTTGAAGGTGACTATATGATAATTGTTAAATAAATGGATGAATTAGGTGTTAACAGATCCTTGTGTTATGAGTAAAAATAAATCAAGGTCCTATTTTAATTCTCTCTCTCTCTCTCTCTCTCTCTCTCAAAAATGTAGCTATTTCCAAAATCTTTTCTTCCTAACTATTTATCTGTCTATACATGTATATGTCGGCTTTTACTCTTCCAACTATCACTGCATTTGAACTCTAATATACATATCTATCTACATGTATTATTTATTTGTATATATTTTTAGATAACATCAACTATCAACATATGGTTTTAAGGCACTTGGCTCGGCAAACTGACTTTTGTAAAATTTGTAAATTCCTTTATTTTGTCACTGATTTTGCAATAACAAACCTGGCATAAGTATATAAAAACTATTTAAAAAAAACAAATACAAAGATACAATATTTACATATTAAATCAGTCTAATCCAGCGGTTTTGTGCTTTCAGGAGTAAAACATTTGATCAAATTGCATTTAGTTCCTAGTGGAATTGGAATGTATTTTCAGAAGAGTATGACTTTTTACTACATATTTCACCATTATGATTACAGCTCCAAAGAAAATACATTCATGTCTGTTTAATGAGTTTCCATTCTAGGTTGAATTAACTACTAAATTGTTTTTGAATGCATTGTACTGAATGTTTTACAGTTATGGTCTGGTTATGATGTAAAGAAATAAGATTAATGAGACAAGACCTTATGGAATCTAAATGTCAACAGGTGTGTAGAAAGTCCACACATTTAACCTTTTGGAATCTAAATTTCAACAGGTGTGTGAAATGACCACACATTTAACCTTTTGGAATCTAAATTTCAACAGGTGTGTGAAATGACCACACATTTAACCTTTTGGAATCTAAATGTCAACAGGTGTGTGGAATGACCACACATTTAACCTTTTGGAATGTAAATGTAAACAGGTGTGTAGAATGACCACACATTTAACCTTTTGGAATCTAAATCTAAACAGGTGTGTAGAATGACCTCACATTTAACCTTTTGGAATCTAAACGTAAACAGATGTGTAGAATGACCACACATTTAACATTTTGGAATCTAAATGTCAACAGGTGTGTGGAATGACCACACATTTAACCTTTTGGAATCTAAATGTCAACAGGTGTGTGGAATGACCACACATTTAACCTTTTGGAATATAAATTTCAACAGGTGTGTGGAATGACCACACATTTAACCTTTTGGAATCTAAATGTCAACAGGTGTGTGGAATGACCACACATTTAATCTTTTGGAATCAAAATCTCAGCAGATGTGTAGAATGACCGCACATTTAACCTTTTGGAATCTAAATGTCAACAGGTGTGTGGAATGATGACACATTTAACCTTTTGGAATCTAAATGTCAACAGGTGTATAGAATGACCACACATTTGATCTTTTGGAATCTAAATCTCAACAGGTGTGTGGAATGACCACACATTTAACCTTTTGGAATCTAAATTTCAACAGGTGTGTAGAATGACCACACATTTAACCTTTTGGAATCTAAATGTCAACAGGTGTGTAGAAAGACCACACATTTAATCTTTTGGAATCTAAATTTCAACAGGTGTGTGGAATGACCACACATTTAACTTTTTGAAATCTAAATGTCAACAGGTGTGTGAAATGACCACACATTTAACCTTTTGGAATCTAAATGTCATCAGGTGTGTAGAATGACCACACATTTAACCTTTTGGAATCTAAATGTAAACAGGTGTGTAGAATGACCACACATCTAACCTTTTGGAATCTAAATGTCAACAGGTATATAGAAAGATCACATATTTAACCTTTTGGAATCTAAATGTCAGCAGGTGTGTAGATCTGTACTTAGGCAAACTGATTAAATTGGATATGTAATATGGACAATTTGATTAAAATAGATATATAATATGGGCTATCTCACTAAAACATAATACAGGCAATTTGATTAAAATATTTACATAATATGGGCTATCTCATTAAAACATATAATACAGGCAATTTGATTAAAAAAGATACACAATATGGGCTATCTCATTAAAACATATAATACAGGCAATTTGATTAAAATAGATACATAATATGGGCTATCTCATTAAAACATGTAATACAGACAATTTGATTAAAATAGATACATAATATGGGCTATCTCATTAAAACATGTAATACAGACAATTTGATTAAAATTGATACATAATATGAGCTATCTCATTAAAACATGTAATACAGACAATTTGATTAAAATAGATACATAATATGGGCTATCTCATTAAAACATGTAATACAGACAATTTGATTAAAATTGATACATAATATGAGCTATCTCATTAAAACGTATTACAGGCAGTTTGATTAAAATATTTACATAATATGGGCTATCTCATTAAAACATATAATACAGGCAATTTTGATTAAAAAAGATACATAATATGGGCTATCTCATTAAAATACGGGTAATTTGAAAAAAATACTGTGGACAGTTTAATTAAAATAGACATATAATAACAGGCAATCACAATAAACCAGATATAAAATATGGGCTGTCTGATTAAAATGGATATATAATATGGACTATCTGATTAAAACAAATATATAATGAAGGCAGTTTGATTAAAAACTGATATAAAATATTAGCAATCTGATTAAAAAGATATAAATATGGGATAAACTTTGAGATCTACTTAATTTTATCTGATTGGCACAAAGTTAGATTCATGTTTTCTGACTTCTGCAATTCCTGGTCCACTTGTTTTTAGTAACCTATCAGATCAACTATTTGCATTTTGTGCAGTTGAGAATTATCATTAGAAATTACATATGCAGAAATATTTTCTGCTTCCATCAATGTAAAAGGTATAATTTATCTGTTGAAGTGAATGGTCAATGGAACCTGACATTGGTGTCCATCAGGTCTTTTTTATGTCAGAAATTTCAATTTTAATCCGTTTTTTTATAAAGGTGGTGATACTGTTCTGTTGTATACTTTCCATCTGACACTTGCTTACACAAATAGTCTCACAAGATTTTATCACTTACACAAATTGTCAGACAAGATTTTATAGCTTACACAAATAGTCACAAGATTTTATCGCTTACACAAATAATCACACAAGTTTGTATTGCTTACACATATGGTCACACAAGATTTCATCGCTTACACAAATAGTCACACAAGATTTTATCACACACAAATAGTTACACAAGATTTTATTGCTTACACAAATAGTCTAACAAGATTTTTGGGTTACACAAATAGTCACACAAGATTTTATCACTTATACAAATAGTCACAAGATTTTATCACTTACACAAAGACGCACAAGATTTTGCTTACACAAATAGTCACAGAAGATTTTATTGCATACACAAATAGTCGTGCAAGATTTTATCACTTACACAAAAAGTCACACAAGATTTTATTGCTTACACAAATAGTCACACAAGATTTTATCGCTTACACAAATTGTCACACAAGATTTTATTGCTTTTTCAAATAATCGTACAATAGTTTAAAGTGCATCTACAGAATCAGTGCAGTAGATGTTTAAAGCTCATCTCTTGTTGACCTACGAGGGTTTTAAAATGATGCATGCTGTGAATTGTCTACCCCTTGTGCAACTGTTGGACAAGTTGCATGATTTTTGGTATTTGCTCCAAACGTGCTGTCCAGTATATATGCAGTAGGCCTGATTCAGAATCAAAAGAATGCAGGTGCCCAATTCATGTTAGGATGCAGTATCTGTACTATTTTATAAATGTTACCACATATACAATATCATTTAAAGGGTATGTTATTACTGGGCAAAATACTTGCATCTTATTTTAGCAGACTTTTTCATTCATTTGTCTAGATAATAGTGAAGAGTAGTGTACTCCTTTCTTGTTCATGACAATTTCTTTGGAGTAGTACGCCTAAAGTTGCATCAACGAATAACTCTACACATATTTTTTAATATTTGTTTAGCTTTCATGAAAAAAAATGCCAATGGCTGATGTAGTGTGGCAAGTGTTGACATTGAAGAAACTTCTTGCCAAAAGAATATTGGCAGCTCAGACTCACTTTTTCTCAGAACCCTTGTTTTCAATTTCATTTTGTTTGGTTCTCTTGCCAATATGATGAGATGGTAAACTCCAGTGTACTTTATGTTTCAGGAATCTTCAAGTGATAGACAATCAACGACTTCTGACCCAGTTATCACATAAACTGGAACCAAGAAAGACATAGTTAATGAACAGTTCCAATTCTAGACATTTTTAGACCACACCTGTGCTTGGAAGGCAGTCATTCGACTCTATGAGGGGTGTAGACCACACCTGTACTTGGAGAGCTGTCAACTGTACAAAAACAAATCAACCACACCCGCCCTACCCCAGGGAAAGGTTAACTAATTCTTGACAGAAAATTAAAATAATTTGTAAAAAGAATAATCTAGTATAATTGTAACATTGCCTGTAAAACAACTTGGCAGACAGTTTTGTAAAAGTCCATAATAATAAGTTGACCCCACTCCCCCTGTTTTTGGACTGCAAGAAGCTGTTTTCTTTTTCATCCTCCTAGTTGGTGTGTATTTTGCAAGTCAGATCCATCGCAAGGGATGTCTTGTCACCAGTGAGAGTTGCATTTGGGAAAAATAAACAAGCCAATGGGGGACGGATGGAAATAAAGGAAAAATAAAGAAGCCAAAAGGGATGGATGGATAGAAAGGAAAAATGAAGACAAAACTAGCGTAAAATATGAGTATTATTAAGCAGAGTATATCACAAATAAATTGACAGCTTACATTTTGTACATCATTGTGTCTTAAAATGCTTGGTATTTCAAATCTGTTTATATGATAAAGGCATGAATTTTATTTTAGGTCACATATGGTATAAAAATAGTAGCCCAGCATGATCCAATTCACAATATCCTAAAATATGTTTATTCTTCACTTCTTACAAATAGACAATGAAATTCAAGTCCACACTTTTATGATTCACAATATTCTGTAAATATCAGTGTCTAATGCCCTCTGGTACAAAGTCCAAGAATTCATCCTCATTGTCTGAGTGACAAAATAATGTTCTGAAATCATCATCTGGTCATCATAAACATTGCCCAACTCTTATTCCTCATCTTTACGGTAACATGTAGCTGTTTATATGGAGACTGAACATTGACTCTGTAAGTATATCTTCGATTATGTAATCTGAAATCTATTAAAGGATGCAACTGAACTGTTGTCAGTTGTGTGGCAAGATCAAATGGAAATCAAATAACCACGCTCTGTTACTTGGCATGGAACGAGTGTCATATGAACAGCTCAATCAGAGGGTTGTCTCCAAGAAAAACGATGGTGCTTACAGGATAAAACCCAAATGTGCATGTAAAATGGTGCCAGTCTGAACTCCAATATGACTACTAGAGGTGCATGTAAAATGGTGCCAGTCTGAACTCCAATATGACTACTAGAGGTGCATGTAAAATGGTGCCAGTCTGAACTCCAATATGACTACTAGAGGTGCATGTAAAATGGTGCCAGTCTGAACTCCAATATGACTACTAGAGGTGCATGTAAAATGGTGCCAGTCTGAACTCCAATATGACTACTAGAGGTGCATGTAAAATGGTGCCAGTCTGAACTCCAATATGACTACTAGAGGTGCATGTAAAATGGTGCCAGTCTGAACTCCAATATGACTACTAGAGGTGCATGTAAAATGGTGCCAGTCTGAACTCCAATATGACTACTAGAGGTGCATGTAAAATGGTGCCAGTC
>JAECUM010035759.1:0-24113 GCA_016617855.1 Megalonaias nervosa
TCCTTGTGATTTATTTATTAGTTCAACAGCTTATCTAGTATGCGCTTCACTATTGAATTTAGACAACAAGGATTCATTTCATAAGCCTTTTATTTATAATGAACATGTTTTCGCACTAAACGTTTAGACAGTTGGCTAAAAACACAAACCCTTCCTCCACTAAAGAATTTTAAGACAATATTATTTGAACAGCTTATCACATGTCTATTCAGAACATACTTGTTTGCACTAAACATTGTGATTGTTGTCTGGATTATAACCAAAGAGGAATTCTACCCCACCCCGTTGCAAGGAAAGGCAGTTCGATATGAAAACAATAATGGTAATTTTCATTCTATTGTGTAATAGTATATAGCTTTTGGAAGATAATGCATTATTTCTAAGAAGCCAAAACATTATCTCTACGATTAAGAGCAAATAGGATAAACTAGAGGCAGAACCGGTTTAATTTCCAAGTGAAATCCAATATCCAGTGACTGCGTCAAGGTTACATTTATCTCTTTGGTTCTTTGTTTTACATTTTTCTACTTGTCGCGCATTTTACATGTTCACCTTCATTTCTTTATGTTATTAATTCCAGTACATGGGATTGATTAAATCCTCGCAAATCTCTGTCTCGGCCAATGTATATATGTGAGAAAATTCCCAATAGCTTTCCGTGGGTCTGTTTTTCTTACCGGTGTTTTCCCGTGTTCTTCTCCATCAATTATATTGGTCGCCATGGACAGCCTATCTTGAGCTGAGAAATGGCGTTAAACCCCAAACAACAACAATCCTCGCAAATTACATCTCCCAGATTCACAAGCTCAGGAGCTTTTCTCTTCCATTTGTTTGTTCATCGTCGTCAGCTATATAAAAATTAGTATGTTCCTTTGGAAGGAAGCCTCTCTCCGTCTTCCTGTATTCTAGCTTACCACCATCTTCACATTAGTCATGCTCGTCTTGTTTATGTATATTGGGCTGGATCAGCCCTGTACCAGAGAAGGACTTGAAAATTACCCTACATAATATGTATTTTTAATGATGCCATGCAAGATGAAAGAATGTACGGCCACATCACTGTAGCTCGACAGAAGCGTTAGTGTCTTAAGGCTCAACCCGCTGAAGGCATAGATCATAGCGTAATTTGTTGATATCACCACCTGTACCGTCTTGAACATCGGGCAGATGGTGTTATATTTTCAGGCATGGTTACCAGAGAGAGAGAGAGAGAGAGAGAGAGAGAGAGAGAGAGCATGTTATGATACTCGCTGGTGAAGTGATGGGGATATTTTAATGGTCGCAAATAAAGAACACTGGGACAACGTTTACAAAGACATGCTACGTGTAGATCTATGCCTTTTGCTTTTAAGGCTCAACGGAATTTCAAAATAAGTCAAAATATGTCCATGTGCTGAGTCAAACTGACACTATTATACCAAATTTCCTTCAGTTACCATTGTCCTGAGGTTATATTTACGTAGTTCGTATCAGATTACTTCTGTATAATAACTCGGCGCTGGATGTTCCTGTGAGTTTGTTCATGATGTCTCTGGTCTCCTGTGATAGATATATCACCTTTTTTGCGTCAGACTTTCTCCCAATCAGGCATCTCAAGCGCTAGAGCATGAGCTGGTCAACTATGCTGTCGTCTTGGTCTGCCATTCTTTTATTTGTTGACCTCGTTGGAAAGGATTACAGATTCAAGCTGAATATCTTCAAAGCAACAGAAAGGAAGATCTTTATCATAGAACAACATTGTATGAACATACTGAATAGATGAATAGATATTAATCAGCATACTTCATGAGGTGCATATCAAGGAATTCCAAGGCAAACTCTTTTCGGAAACTTAGGAATCGGTTGAGCTGGAAAGGCCTGATTATACATTTCACGATGATGTGAGAGCATCAGTGCGTCTCTACAGCGAAACAGATGTATGCAAGTTGTTGACGCAGTTATGATCTTTCTTTAATCTATTCAAAGTTCTCGACAAAAAATATGAGCTGTATATCCTCTCTTGAAAGGTACCTGCATATCAACTTCATGCTTTTTACGGCTGTTCTTTAGACTGGTTTACAATTTTCCAGGCCCTTCTAGCGCGTGTATTTGAAATCCGAACAACTACAAAAAACCTTGTGGTATCAGCATGATCGGAGATAGTGTCTACCAATCGTGAGCGAGTGATAGGCCTCGCGTGTCTTGCAAACTCTACTGAACCAGATGCAGCAGTAGCAGCCTGATCCAACCGCACGTGGATAAACATCGGCACAACACATCAAAGCCCATTTATCCTTTTAGAGACAATACATTCAGTTTATAGGAAGACCTCGTTATCTTCTAAATATTTATATTACATAATAGCAAAACAATTACGAATAAAGAAACACATACTGTAAACAAACAGATAGATTCTGAATTTTAAAAACATGCTCAACTTTCCGAACAGTATTTTCTTCACACAAACAAACACAGTGGGGTCGCTTTCCATCTTGTGCCCTAGGTAAATTGGTGCCTCTAAGTCTGTTCAGATAGTTCTTGGCGCAGATAGTTTGTCCTAGCATTTGTAATACGGAGATCAAACCAAAATATTGTTATTGGTGGCTAAATTTATTCTTGCTCCACACCTGTTTATTTGCTATTTGAAGTTATAATCATAACATAGAGATGCCAGGTACTCAGAGAAATAAATGGATTTAAAAAAAAAAAAAAACGTCCAGTACATGCTTAGGCTCGTTTTCTGCCACATTCATCGAAATATCAAGAGAAACAGGAGGGTCTTTGAGTACGCTGAATAATAAGATTTTCCTTTAGAAAGACTTGTGTTTAAAGAAGCTATGACCCAAAAGTCAGGTCAAAAAGTGGTTTTCAGGAAAGTGTTTACAAAACAATACAGTCGTATATAACCATTTGGTTTTGACTGACCTTTATCCTACCTGACATTTCACGATTGCCCAACACTAAAATAAAAAAAAATGACCCAACCCGAACCCCTCATGTGGATGACCCAACCCTAACCCCTTGTCCGGTACTCATAGGAATTAACGTTTACGGTTGCATCTACATAGTTTTAACTTGTCAAAATGCGCATCCCACGGTACTGACGGTTCTTCGGTATATCCCGTCTATTCCACCTTTTTAATGTTATTAAGGTCTTTTATTAATACACTATATCTAGTTGCAGGGATGGTTACAGCATACAGATTGGAAATAAGTTCCATCAACATTAAAAGTACATGCATCAAATTCAACAAATCATTCTCTGATTTTTGCGTACAAATTCAAGACAAATAACTGACAGATCTTGCCAAACAGACAGGCCTCTTATAATCAGCCGTTTGTTCACCCGATTCAGTACAGATTGTTTACCTTGTACGACCGGTAGGTAATGACACGGGGCAAGAATGAGCTGAAATTTGTAATTTTATCCATTTCGTAAGTGTATTTCGAAATTAGACTAGTACTACAATGGCTTCCTGTCTGTAAGGGTATTCTAACTTCAGCTGTTCATGGGGTCACATTCAAACAAAATCTTGGCATATTTTGAACAATTTAATTGATAATTTGATTTTGTGGAATATTTTGTTTTCATTTCGTTTCAGAAATTATTAAAAATTATTTGTATGAAATACGATAGAAGGATATTAAGTAAATAATATTTGGGATGAAACTAGTGATTGAAACATAAATAAAATAAATAGTGATTAAAACGTTTTACAACTAAATATTTGACACGACGGAGCTGGGAATAGAACCCGACACGTACGAGTCTAAAACGAGTCTACTGAAGATACATGCACCGTGTTTATTTTGTCATTTACACACAGCGTTAGTAAGAGTCAGAGAGGAATTTGGGATTTACATGTTGGTAGATATAGCATAGTGAATAATCCTTGCTTTAAACAGTCCGTACTTTGATGATTATGTGATTATATTCAAGGACTTTAATGTTTAATTAATTCAATGTGAAACTTTTCGAGGACTTAAGTAATATACTTCATTAACGAGATTACATTGAAGTAATAACATCTGGATTAATATTTCTATTGAATTCAGTGTTGTTATCACGGTAACACATCAGCACTATACAAGCTTCGTTCAGAATACTTTAGAACAGTTTCCTGATTCATGAGAAATTGATATTACATTATTAGGATTACATTCTAGGAAGTCATACACTGTAATTTATTTTAATTCTTTCGCTTTGTTTGATCTTATATTTTATTTAATTTTGGAAACTTTAATTGCTTGTTGCGTGTTGCTTGATCTTGTTATTTAAGTTCAAACACCTAAACGTAACACAAAGCAGATTGGTTTGCTTCTCTATAATATTGTTAGATACATTATAAAACATTTTTACACTTTGACCTATGACCTCTCTAAACCTGATATGTTCCATTCATGTTCAAACTGTAAATTCATTAGTGACATCTCAAGAATAATTGCGGCAAGTTTCAAGTTTCTGTCTTTTAGAATACCATTGGTTGCTTTGATGAGAAAATGCAATATGCATTTTTAAATTAGCCAACTTCTTATCAGAAACACACGAGAATTATTCAAAGGGGCTGATTAAATGCTTGCGACTTAAATGTTGCCGCTATACAAGCAAAATCAAATTAGCAAATAATAATATTAATAATAATAATAATGATAATAATAGGACATATCTGGTCTTTATGGTAGCGCTCTACAATTACTATGTAGACTATGTACAATCTATGTTACACAAAGCTGGTAAAATGGCTGCTTCCATGTGATCGAAAGATTACCCTAAAATAGTCCAAAGTATACTAACGTTAGCAGTTATTAAAATATGGAAAACGAATCTTGCCAGAGTAAGTAATACCAGCTTCTGAAAGTGCAATCACTGCGGGCGCCCATGAGTACAATGAAAGAATTACATAAATGTAAAAGGTGTAAAATAAAACTTGATCGGCTCGTTTTCTTTACAATTCATCTTTGAAGTCCAGGAAGTGAAAATGGCCCAGCTGAGATCTTTCCAATCTTGATAAATTACGGGTAATTAACAAAGTATTAATTTATATTACGAGAAAGATTTCTAAACAATCTTTTTCCTGACACAAAAACGACCACACTGCCCTTCCTAAAAGCTAGTTCAACACCTAGGTCAGATTATCCAGTTCTTGTCTTACTTTCAAATACATATTGTGTTACCATCGGTGTTGACTAATGTTCTGATAGGACATTGTGCCGGGAATATATGTCAGCTACTAAGTAATACTGATTTTGTCAAAGAAATGCTACTAAATTATAAAAAGAAATATAAACGGAAGTATGTGTAGTTGCACTTATGAGGTTCCATCACTATTTGAAATGTTCGATTTAACCTAGAATAAAATGGACACATGACTATATATTTTGAAATATTAGATCCAGTAATTAGATCTGTCATGTGGGGTATATTGCGACATACAGTCGTAATAAATTATGAAAGGGTATATAACGATGGAAATGAGCAATCAGATTCATTCCTAATTCGGATTAATTCCTATCTTCTGCCTCACTCATATGTTTAAATCAGTCTGCAGATGTGTTTAATGTTGCGTTTAGATAATTTGAGAGGAGACATTTGTTGGGATAGTACATTAGAATTACAAAGGGCTCATTAGACTAGAATATTATTCTGTAACAGTTGCAAATTATTCAAAGAAACTCTAGACGATGCCATTGTAATACATATATTCGAGGATCTGAATTCATTCGGAACATTCGATTCCTTTAGACTTGAATAGATCATTTTAGGACTTTTTTGGATTCACTTCATAGCACTGTAAGTTCCTCTTACATTCTTTGATAATCAAATTATTTGTTGAGTTTTACAACACTTGTTGTTTCTACTTCTTTCTGTTGTTTAATTTATGACCATAAAGTTGTAACACGCTATACTAGCTACTAGGTTGTCAAATGCCTGCATTTCCACGTGAGCTTATAAAGATCATGACAGTGTTTGAACAAACTGGAGTAAAGTAACTTTGTGTTTCTTCATATGAATAGACCCAAATTGTTTGCTTCGTTTGAAACGTGCGGGAATGTTTACGTTATACGAATGGGGCTATTGATACAGAACATTGGGTAAATCACTGGATATCTCAAAAGAGATAAGGCTTTGAAATGGCGACAAACGAGACGAAAAAATTATTTGAAGTTTATTTGACACTCGAATGCACCCTATGACTAAACAACAAAATCGATGTCCGTATGTCCAAGGCAACCGTGACATCGGTGCCTCGGCGCCATACAAAAAGATATTTCTAAACGGAGGTGCGGACATTAACATAAAAAATTTCTTTAGTATATTACTAAAATGTAAAATATGTCAAATTACTGCTGAAGTATTTTTTAAATTTTTTCCTTTACTGTATTTTCAGAAGTTAAATTACAAGATCCCCATCATGCCGTGTGACGAATGATTGTATGTGCCGACAAAGGCTACACTTGCGCAAGAAAAACGACAAGTTTTTTAATTGGAGCAATAAATAGAGAATGGCATTACCTTTCGGGTATGGGCATTATTTTTGCCGAATATATTTGAATTTTCTTCTTTACGAAATTATGTATCTTCAACATCCTCGACAACAATATACAAATATTCATGTGTGCTCAGTTTACAAACAGTTTGACTTGCTTTTGCACTCCGATCGGGTGATGTAGTTTGCAAACAGTTTTATTTGTTTTCGCACTCAGATATACTTTACAAACAGTTGGATTCGTTTTTTCCGCTCTTATCGGGTAATATAGTTTATAAATAATTGACTTGCTTTTAGCACATAGATAGGATTATCAAGTTTCCAAATAATGTTATAAAATGTCATTTATTCCAAAAGATTAGGTCCTCCCAAACCTGGTTCTCTTTCAAATCCCTGAAGAACACACACACACACACACACACACACACACACACACACACACACACATATATATATATATATATATATATATATATATATATATATATATATATATATATATATATATATATACACACACACTTTCGAATAAATGGATTGGAATTGAGGTGCGCATACGACAAAAGGTATGGAGGGGGTTGTGCTGAAGAGTAATTTTAATCTTCAAAGGTTCGTTTCAGAGTCAAGTTTGATATCTACTAAAATAAAAATACTACTGGCTGTTTCTTTAGGTTTCACTCTTCAAAATGTGCGTTTTGCATGAAATATAAGAATGTCGAGATCTGAAATACTGCCTTTATTCTTATCAACAATTATTTTACCCAAACAGCTGCTCGAAAAGGATTTACTGTGGGAAATGAATTTTGTTTATTACTTTGTTTTTCACCATAAAATATTGTACCTCTGTTAAAAGTGTCCTGATTGAACTCAGACTGTAATGTCCTCTATCTACAGTCAAGTCATACTAAGCAGACGACATAGGCATCGACGCGTTGCTCCAGTTTTATTGCTTCTTCCGTCTTACAATAAATGAAAACTTAAACCCCAGCCTTAAACTTGTCGATGAAATATCCCCTACGTGATAACTGTCTTCTTAAATTGAGATTTAAAAAAAGAATGGATTATAAAGGGACAAGATAAACAAACGAATGTTGTTTTGTTTTGGGGTATTTTGTGTAATGAAGACAGTAACATGTTGATTTGAATCAAGAGGCCCAGGTGAAGAGTCAAGGCGTTGCCATCTGTTGTACCTTTTAGCGTGAAAATTATGCTAGCAACCTCGATTTGAACTTTTCATTAAATTTATTGTCTAGGAAATACATGAATGCATCTCAAAGCAAACATATATAGTCATAGAGTCACAAAATTATGAATACAGAAGAAAAAAATAATTTTTCACTCATATTTTTGAAATTATCTGTTTGTTTGTTTGTTTGTTTTGGGGATTTTGTTTTTCTTTTTTCCGGTTCACGTAAAGAAATATGTAATAAAATTGTATAAAAGAGACTAAAATGAGAAAAGAGTGACCAGTCATAAATGGGTTTTATGCACAAGCTCCGAGGAACATATACGATAAAGATCAATGTTAAAATACGTCGACGTTTTATGGACGAGGTCTCGCTAAGGGCGTGATCCAATGAAAACCAGATTGAATGTCGCCCGCCGTGATGTCACAATGAAAGCTGCGCGTGCTGACAAACATTGGTACTGACCTGTTCGCCATTTGTATTGTGAAGGTCTCAGGTCGCCATGAAATTGAGATTCGATGCACGAAACTGACAGTATAGTTGCAGGTGTAAATCTCAGTATAAGTTGAATGTTTTGTCAGGTTTATCAACAACTTGCCTTTATCCGACACGCCTAATTCTAATTTTTGTTTTTGTTTTTCATGTCCAGTCTTTCAAGTCGAGATTTAGCTGCTTCGCCGGATTACAATTAGTTGCTCCTCAGGAATCACCACTTACTCTATGACTTGTGAAAAATCCAAATAGTTCAAGGTAGAACGAGCTTAAACGACCTAAAATAAAATAACCACACATGTCTCGAAAGAAATAAACATGTTATTTTCCTAAAACCCTTCATGAAGAAATTATGTATGGGATTAATTTTCTAACATAAAATACCAACTATGTATGTATGTGTGTGTGTGTGTGTGTGTGCGCGCGCGCTCGCGCTTGAGACTGGTTGTTTGATCAATTCAGAAAATTGTTTAGATCATAATATGTCTATATTTAAAAACTTCATGGTGCTGGTGATGGTCACTTTGGTTATAGTATTAGGTCAAACATTCTCGGCCTGAAACGTACGAGCTTAGAACTGATTCGTTTAATGTCGCAAATCACACATTTGAATATTGTGATCCTCTTTATGGTCACTGTATTAAGGTTATGGCGATGCATCCTCGGCAATTTACGTTAAGAAAGAAAATCAATACACAAACAGATTGTCTTTGAAGTACTCACATGAACCTGAAAATAGGATAACAACAGACAGAAACGTCCTGAATACCATATATATATGCAGAGAAAATTACAAATGAGAGAGAGAGAGAGAGAGAATTACAAATATACACCAAAAAGAATGGAAAGTGCTATCCCTGGATTCTACAGGAGAATGGTTAACAATACTATCATGCAGAATTAAAAATTATCTCACATGTAAGATAGTATTATTTATCGCGCTACATCTGGAAACAGTTTCGTGTGTTTGGAAAGCCCCCACCCACCAATCACCAGACCCTCCTTGCTTCGAGGCACTCGACAATTTATTATACACGTATCTCTCTATTTATATATCTATCTATAACAAGGGGGCGCCCCACTTGTTACATGGCGCTTATCTAGGAGATGATCGACCACGGTGTTATTGCCCGGATCGAGTAAATAATAAAATAAAATATGAAGTTAATGGAGGGAATAGCAGAGATATGAACAGAGACATAGAATAGATCAACACCAGCCCCCGTATGTAAAATATAAAAACTAATCAATTACATGTACAAAATGAATTTGAACATGTGATTTGAAGTATACACTTTCTCTTTAAAAAAAAGAATTAAAATATTTATGAGAAATACAATTAGCCGTTTTGTTATACCGATAAAACAAATTTCATCATAGAGTCGAGTGGGTGATCGAACTCATTTTGCACAGCATGCCTGAATAACCTGGTTGTTTCCGGTCCCCTCAAAGTCAATGTTGGTGACAGGTCAGAGTCTCCGTATTCCTTTTCCTCTTGTCTCTATCTCCAGTCTCTTTCGCCTCATCAGCCGTACTTGGTTGTCTGCTGTCGTTTCTCCCTGCGTGGTGCACATATAGAGCCATATTCCTCCTTTAAAATAAATACATAATCCGCAACCTAAATATTTGACAGCCTTTCTTCTTCTGGGATAGAACAATAATCCTCAATCATGCTACAACAGATATCTTCTTATCGTTCGACAGATCTAAAGCTAATATGGATTCATCCGCGATCTGACGCTGATACTCAGCCCTATTACCATGAAATTAATGTCTTCCTTAGCAGATAGCCGTATTTCTAAATGGACTATGACTAGGATATAACGTAGACACAATAAACTGTACAACGCTCATGTGGGCTATAAATCACTAACTGGACTATGTGTCGATCAGCATGTGCCGATTTCTCGATTGAAAAGAATTCTCAACTTCATTACACGATTGAATTAATGGACTACAAGTCTTGTCCTAACCACATAACTTGCTAATCAGCACTTCATTGGCATAACATTTCCAGACATAGTAAAATCAATTCCTAGCCTACATGATTAAGACCGATAAATTCACAAATTCTCTGCACAAAATTCCTATTAAATGCAAAGGAGTCAATTCGAACAACTCTCGCAGAGTTCACATCAAGGCAATATTGTGTGACATTCTTAGAATACATGAGTCATATTACATTCAAGACAAATGAATGCAAACAATTAACTTCCGAACGCAGGGAAAAATGATGTATGAATTTAAGCAACAAATAATTACAAGCTTATATCAATGAGCATATATATGCATCTGAGACTAACCTTGTGCTTTCCGAGACTCGCTTTATTTTCTATGAAGCCGAATATCTCTTTCCTTTAAGTCCGTGTCCCTCAACTTCCAGATACCCGTCGCTTGGACAACTTAACTATAAAAAACTTGTTGTTTAGGAAGGTACGAACTTCTTGGCTTACTACAGAAACTTAGACTAACTACTGTCGCGAGGGAAATTACTTAAATCCTTTAATTATTTTATAGGAAACACAAACCCCTCATTTAGCTTTGCCAATTGGTCAGCCACTTGTAACACTGTTCCCACTTTTCCCCAGCGCCCAGTACCATGACGTAACTCATTTTAGAAGGTGAATATTGGAAGACGAATATTTAAAATTAAGCAAATTTCATGTTAGGTGTTACTTTACCCTTGCTTTTTAAGTTTATACCTTTTCTATAACCTTCAGATTAAAATTCCATCATTTAAGTCTTAACATATAATAGAGTTGTCTACATTTAAGGCTACCGTTGGTCTTGAAAACCTTTGTAACGTGCTAATATTTAAATTTAATAATTTCATCCAGTCATCTCAACGTGTCTCTCATTCTTTTAATGTAAATATATTGTTTCAGTCGATCCATAGTTCGCAAACTCAAAAGGACCGAAAGCAATGAAATATGTGTTGCAGTTGTAGTGTAATCCGTCCAGTTTCAGTAAACGGCAGCGGTATATCGCATGTTGTAGGGCAAGAGAGGTAACCTACTTAATACACTCTATGCGATCGACAGCAGAGTTGCCCGCGAATGAATGTTTTAACTGCTTTTTATAATATTCTCACAGCTGCAATGCTTTCAGGATTTTTCCGATCTCCGGGGAACTTTACGATGATATTACGGATCTACCTCTAAGCTCGTGTGTTTGTTCAAATCTAAAAAACTATTCTTCCTCAAGCATGAAGTCTTGGATATTTTCTTTGAAATAAACTCTAAACATACGTGCAAATTTTCCCCTTGGAAAACATTTCAGATAACCCAGATTGGCCATCATTTGGTTTCTTATAGTGTTGTGTAGTGACCAAAATCAAGCTGGTCTTAGTAACAAAATATAGCATTCGATAAAGGTGGCTCTTATTGACAACTGATTGGTGTATGCATACTGAAGTACTAATGTGCGGCCAATGAACCATTTGTATGCTTTTTGTATTGAAGTTCCAAAAATAATATCATGATATTTATACCTTCATGTTGTTCACTCAGTCTATGATTATATCAACTTTTCAAAATATTCTCACAGCTAAAGATCACTTGGACTCGGATCAAAATTATTACATCAGAATCAGTTCCCTGCATATAGACCCCAATATAATGGTCTTTACGTACACCACTGCTCAATGTAGATCTATGTGTGATGTGTTATGAAATGAGTATGTAAATTATCAAAAACAAATCAAACAATTTGCTAAATATAAACACAGTCTTTAAAGTTATTTTTTATATTAAAGGCATGATAAGAATAGGCAGCATTGGTTTAATACTCCACTAGTTCACTGTTGTATAAATAGTTTAGAAATTCATGTTAATTAGTTATACAATATAAAAAGTTGTTGAAATTTAACCTTAAATCTTAAAACATTTGACTACAAATAAAAATGGAATTGGCCTTCGACATTATAAACACCATCCAGACGACAATACCACAATACCTTTTTCTCTTTCAATATTATTTACGTCTGTAGTCAAGTGGTGTGACTTGCACAGTGTAACCAAGATAATACACCTCTACATTTGACAGGTAGTTTTCTAAATTCAATTTTTGTTACTATATTGTAAAAATGTAACTTTTCATTTATCTCAGATCCCAAATTATGGAATATTTTAATATTATTTTCATGGTTTGATGAAGCAGTATTTCATCTCCCAACCCTAATGTAGCCTTGAATTACCAAATTACACACACACACACACACACACACACACACACACACACACACACAAACACACACACACACACGCAAGATATGTAGAGTAAATAGTTTTAAAATTATAGGGGAGATGACTCGCAAAGTAATAATCGGACATGGCCGTATCTTCTATGGGACATAAACACTTTCATGATGCAAATGCATGCTAAGATTTAATGAAACTATCTGAAAGGATTCTGCAGACGTTAACAGGACAAAAATGAGACAGACGGACACAATTTGTAATTAAAATTGGAATAACTTCTAAAATGCTGATCAAATATACATACTTTTACAGGACACAAGCTCGAATCGTGATACAAACTCATTCCAAGTTTTCTCAAGATATCCAAATGAGTTCAGTAGATAGTAAGTAACTAAAAGATTAGTTTAGAAAAGAATAGTACTGGACCACTGAAAAAAAGAAAAATTAAAATCTTTTTGCGTACGCCATGCCTACATAATACATAAATGAGTAAATTGTAATTCCAGCACTCTCCACTTTTTAGACAACTCTGAAATAAACGAGGATTACTCATGTTTTAAAAGGTAAACTTCGCGTCCCTTGACCATTTGCTAATATCTTGATTGAGCATTGATTAGCAACTAGACAGACTAAAACACAGCGAACACAAAATTTCATAAATGACGCATCTATGTGTAACTGGTCAAAATTCACTTATTTAATTAGACATTTTCCTAAATAGGATTTAAAGTAACGATGTTTAGCTCAAGGAGTAATAGTGATTTATTAAGACCGTAAATCCTCATGCTGCATATGTTTGTTCTTTTTGTTTTGTTTTGGTTGTTTTTTATTGTTTTGTTTGGGTTTTTTGTAATGGGGGGTGGGGGGAGGGGTTGGATATTGTCTGTTATTATGACAGTGTTATTAAGCAAGCATGTTGTTTGTCAAATCGACCAGTCAGCTGATTGAATTTTGCTCACGTGGAGATAAAAGATTTTCTATATAAAATCAAATACATACTTTTTGATCGAAACTAAATAAAGCTTTGGTTGAGTTTTAAACATGACATGACAATCAATAAATAAATGATTTAAAAAAAAAAAAAAACATTTCTTGGCTAACGTAAAGAAACATAACACAGTCTCTAGTGTACGTGAAACATGCAAAAATAGACAAGACATGTAAACGAGAAGACATTCTCAAGTGTACGTATGAAATTGAGTTATCAACAAAAATCAAATAACAGAGTATGGAGCAAATCTGCCAAAGCAAATGTCCTGCTCCCCCAGCAAACGGGGGGAGGGGTAAGTGGTGACTTGATTATCACTAGGGGCAGAGGCTATAGAGAGTGGCGTGGGCATTTTGCACAAATTATTAACAATACTTAAATATATATTTTTAGATATTTAAACAATTCGTAGAGAAAATATATATTAAACTACTACTTAAACAAATAAACATTACGTAGCATCATTGAAAGAGAACGAAAACTTCTACAACCGATTAACTGACTCTCAGTGCATGGTAGAAAAGTTACAATTCCATTTAATACATTTTCATGCTAGAAAGGAACATAGGCATATGAAGGCACATACGTTATACAGAATTATTAATAAAATGCTATTGACTCATTTAACAATAATTTAAATGGGTGCAGATTTTTACGGCAGTAACATTCAAGATTTGCTTGAGTTTTTAATGCCAGATCATAAGAATAAGAACAAGATAGTCATTAGAAAAATTCGGCAATTTGTATCGGTCAAAACCCAGCTAGATTTAGTGATCAGACAATTTGTATCGGTCAAAACCCAGCTAGATTTAGTGATCAGACAATTTGTATCGGTCAAAACCCAGCTAGATTTAGTGATCAGACATTTGAAACAGAGGTGAAATAAATGGATGTTCTCGTTGAACTGTTACTTCACATTGTATATATCAATCTTGGACAGGAAATAAGCAAACATACAATATGGAGCTTTGCAAGGACAAAATGTTTGACTTCACACGTAGATACACCAGCATCTGAGAGAAAATTTAAATGTAAATTTGCCTAAATTGATTAAGAACAAAACTTCTTGTATCAACGTAAATAATGAAGACAATAAGTGACTTTATACCGTTAGTTTGGTGCTAAATACGCGAACTGTTTATGCTGAAAGACCATCAAAATACAATTCAGATATGTAAAGTAAATGGTTTATTATAAGTTCAATTTAAAATAGACGTTATGAAGAAAATTTAAGAAAATGAATTCAATATGTCTGTCAATGTTTTTGAAATATTGGAACGAAGGGGACAGCTGTATTTAAAGAAACTCCATTCAACAGGTTAGAATAATAGATGTAAAAAGTAAGGCATCTTAGCATATTTATCATATTCGCTCCAAGCGATGCTTTGCAATTTCAATACAGTGGTCATTAATATTACAATTGATGCATGTTACCACTACGATGGAATATGCAAATTTCAAAATTGCTTTTATTACAAACAAACTGACGTCACGGAAAGAAATCTATCTGTATAATATGTTGAAATATTTGTAACAAAAATTAAAATAATTAATTGACTATAAATTACTATTTTAGAATGTAATTCATGAAAAAACCTCAGCTGCAACATTAATAAATCATCAGGACCAATGAATAGTTCCGTATCGTGTTTACTGTAATTTTGAAAGTATCGATGCATCACGAAAAACAAATATATCAAACCAGAGTCGCAAAATTCCGAAATCTTAGAGACAAATCGTATACAGATGTAAGGACTGCATTTAGGTATTTTAGAATTGGTTGATTAGGATCGCAAAACTACTCAACTAAAAGTTAAGTCTGAAATATACAAACCCTTTAGTCTACACACAGCAAACACAGTATACATTTTAATTCCACAAATGGAGAAGGCGTGTTCATTGTTGACCCGGGATGCGACCGATCCGGTATGGAAGAATTGTTAGTTGTCTTCATGTGGTGTGTCAAGGGCAAGATACAGCCTGGCGGAGCCCATCCCTCTCCAGACTTGATGACCGCAGCCGAAATCCCCTGATATAATGTGGCACGCCCCGGCCCTGAGCACAAGGTCGTTGAGCTCATCTTTGAGCCATTCAGCCCTGGCCGTTGACTTCATCGAGGAAGACTTCCGCCCAGTGATGCTTTGCTATCATCACACTATTTTACCCATAACTGGGAGACTCGTAGGGGCGGGAGTGTCTTATTCCATCCCGTACGGATCCAATGGACCTGTACCTCTGCCCATGAACATAAAAACCCATAAACAAGGGAAAATTACCACCATCCAAGACAAATCAGGAAAATGCCTCACAGAAGATCAAGAGATCCTCAAACGATGGACAGAATACTGCGCAGAATTGTACAATCATAAGACCCAAGCAGATCTAGCAGTACTAAATTTCCCTCAGGCAGAAGAAATTGATGACAACCCCATTCTTCGTGAAGAAGTAGAAATTGCAATTAGGTCACAAAAGAAAGGAAAGTCAGCTGGCATTGACAACATGCCAGCAGAGCTCATTCAAGCAGGAGGAGAAGAGATAGTCACAGTCCTAACAACAATCTGCAACAAGATATGGCAGACAGGAGAATGGCCCACAACATAGACTCAATCCTTGGTCATCGTGCTCCCCACGAAAGGAAACCTACAGCTATGCCAAAACTAGAGAACCATCAGTTTGATGACTCACACGAGCAAAGCCATGCTAAAGATAACTCTCAACAGGCTAAAACCTCAAGCAGAAAAAATTATTGCTGAAGAGCAGGCAGGCTTCCGAGCAGGAAGGAGCACCACTGAACAAATATTCAGTCTCAGACTACTTTGCGAGAAATACCTTCAGCATCAGCAGAATCTATAATATATAATAATCTTAATATATTTCAAAAAGGTCTTTGATAGGGCATGGCATGCAGACTTATGGGCAACTATGAAGAAGTACAACATCAGCTCAAACCTGGTGCAGGTTGTTGAGCATCTCTATAACAAAACCACCAGTGCTGTCCTCATCAATGGCATCAGAGGATATTGGTTTCGAACAACAGTTGGAGTCAGACAGGGATGTATACGGTCACCTACACTCTTCAACACTTTGCTGGAAAGGATCATGGAGGATGCTTTGCATGACCACAAGGATACTGTCAGCATCGGAGAAAGAACAATCACCAACATTTGCTTCGCAGATGATATCGATGGTTAGCAGGAGATGAAAATGAACTGGCTGATTTGGTTGAGAGCCTCTACACAACCTCCATAGCATACGATATGGAGATTAGAGCGGAAAAAAACAAACTGATGACAAACAACACCAATGGCATCAGTAGGCAGAAGCTAGAAAGAGTCACAAGCTTCAAGTACTTTGGATCAATTATCACAGATGAGGGCTCCAAACCAGAACTACTTTGCAGGATTGCCCAGACAACAGCAGCAATAACAAGGTTGAGACCAATATGGAAAGATACCAACATTGCTTTGGTTCCAAAGTAAGGCTGATGCGCTTGATTGTCATATCCATCTTCCTGTATGCTTCTGAAACATAGACGCTTACATCAGATCTACAAAGAAGGATTCAAACCTTCGAAATGAGATGCTACCGCAAGATCTTGGGCATCTCATACATTGACCATGTAACCAACGAAGAAGTCCACAACAGGATCCAACGAGCCATCGAATCCTATGAAGACCTCTTGACCACTGTGAAAAAAAGTGCAAACTGAAGTGGTACGGTCATGTCTCAAGATGATCTGGACTGGCAAAAACAATCTTGCAAGGCACAGTGCGAGGGTACAGAAGAAGAGGTAGACAGAAAAAGAGGTGGGAAGACAACATTAAGAAGTGGACCGGTATGGAATTTGGAGATTCCCAAATGGGAGTATAGAACAGGGAAAGATGGAGAGAACTGGTTGTAAAGTCAACTGTGGTGCCCCAACGACCTCTTGGGTTAAGGGATTGATGATGATGATGATGATGATGATGACGATGATGATAATATGTCATTCAAGATCTCGTATACCAGCTTCTAGTCTTATGCACCATTTTGTTGTGTAGCTATAGTGCTTTTACACGTACTTTATTTTATTTTTTGTGAACAATAAGAATTCTCGTGTTGTGCATGCTTTATCACCTTCATTTTCTAATTCGCTGCTCTTTTTCCACAACAGTCATAAGCTACAAACCCTTCATTTTTTAAAAACTCAAAATTTATGTACTGTTTCTTACTGCTATTTATCCACACTTCTTCAATTGTCTCTGATACTGAGGTATACCTTTTATACGTCATCTATTTTTATGATGCAAGAACGTTTTCTGCCTATTTCCAGTTTTTAAACGATTCATATTATTTTTTCCATTTCATAAATCATAATTTTACCGTCCACTATTCTGGTCTTCAAAGTCTTTTCAACTCTGCAGATGTCATCTTATAAGACGTAAAGAGACCACTCTTCTTCACAATTCATTGCCTCTATAGCCTCTTCCGTTTAAGTATTCCAGTTTTAATAGCTTTGGTAAACCGTCAACCAATTTTCTGTTTTCAGTTAAATTATAAGTCCTTTCACTCCACAGGTTAGTCTTCATAATTCTATTAAACAGTTCCATTAGATGTGCTATTTTTGTCCGAATAAGATGAAACGTATAACATCCTTTCCTTCTCCAATAGTCCAAACGTTTTTTGCTGTAAAGCTCTTTTTCTCACCAAAGTGCACCTTTTCTGGCTTTCGCTCTTTGAATATTTTTTAAAAACAAATGTATATCATCTCTTTTCTTCGCTTTTACTTTTTCAGTTCATGCGATTTCTATAAAATACGTGTTTGAATCCAATGCTTGCTTTTCAAATGTCTACTCATCAAAAATGCCCGCCTGCCTCTGGACATAACCGTGACTAACATAAACCCTTTGTAGTTAAATATTTGTTCTGCCTTGACTGTGCAATATGCAAAATCTTGTAAATTAAGCCATTCTTTCAATTCACTGGGTTTTTCTTTATGTTCTGTTTAATTTGTTCCCAAAAATGAGTAATATTTATGTAAGCAAATAAGACTTTTAGAAGCATAGCAAAGATCTTTTAAATACTGTTCTCGCTCTACAAAACCCTCCAAAGATGAGGCTTCGCTATCTCAGGCGTCGGCCATTTAAAACTGTATGAAACAATAATAATTTACGCTTCACAATTTTTTTCTTATGGTTATCAACAAGCGAACAGGATATCAAATCACAATAGGGACATTTATTTTCAGCATTTTGCAACGTTCCTTCAACTCTTTCAAACATACGAATGTCCCCACATTTATACTAAATTCTGCCATACATACGGTTGAATTTAAAAGTCATACTTCATATACAAATCACCGTAAGCCGTATTAAATCAAACTTTTTTCTCCATAGATTTTATCTCACTTTTTTTCCCAAATCGCTATAGATTACTCTTGTGTATTTCTCGAGTGCTCCAAGTTGTACTGTAAATTTAACTGAATGCAAATGCGAATAGTTTTCCACATCAAATCAGCGATTCATTTCTTCTTCATACTGCACTGTTTTCGTCATCTAACTTTGAAACATGTTGATGCTTATTTCAAAGTTATCATCATTGACTGTAATCTATATATCTCTTTCTCTTCTAAGTTATTGCAGGATATCTTTAGTTAAAGCTTGAAATCGACAAATCAACGTTTTTATCCTCCTGGATGGTATTGTGTATTTGACAATTCTTGTACCCAATCAAAACGTGTAAACAAATAATAGAGTATTCGGTTACCCATTGTTGTAGTTTTTATGTTAAACTCGTGGAAAAAAATTATATTACCTCTCAAAATACTGTTGAGGTTATCAAAATATATTTTGTGCTATTATGTATGTTGTTCAAAGTTTCGAAATTGTTTTGTGCTTCTTGTGATACCTCAGCATCTATGCCTTTTTAGGTAATCATTTTCATAATCTGAATGATCCAGCATGCAAAACAAGATTTTAGTATTTGCAAATATTAAGTAGTTAATTTTCATTACTAAACTACCATGAGTGTGACAGACTGACAAACCAATTTCAGTACATTTACCAATCACCATCACCCCAACAGACAAACTAAAAATTACAAGGGGAGGCAGGTAGTAAGAGATTGTTGACATGAGTGGCCCAAGTTATATTCCCTATTTCATCCATTTGTTTTAGCATGTTACAGCATGCTTTCGGACTTTATAATTCATTCATTTATATATTCCTTGATAGAAAAAAATTGTGAATGCTATAGATCGCGCTACAGTAAAAACAAATACTAACAAAAATATACAAATTTTGAACCAGGATCTAGTACTGGAGAATTTATTATTTCATGTAGTGGGTGTAATGTGGAAACCGTGTGAAACAGCTCAGATTAAATAATGCACAAATCATTACGAACAAATATCGCTCAACGTATTGATCAAGTAATTTTCTCCGAGCGTCAGATTTACGCCAATACAATACCAGAAGCAGTAATTACAGTTCTTGGATAACAATTGTAAATAGAATATCCAGTCCAATAAAGGTGAAAAGCCTCTCCTGTCCAATAAATGTGAATAGTATATTCAACCTTGTACTATTATAATAGTGTGAACATTTTAAGATGTTATGGCAACACGTAACTCAGTGAATCTTGCTGCTGTCAATATAACACGTAACAAATTAAATTGACAAATGGGTTTAGGTACAGTATTAAGTCGCAGGGCTACTGTGTTTAATGTCCCTGGCTTGGGACGAGATGGATTTTTAAGTAGAGTCCATCGATAACGGTGAGATAGATGGACTAGGCAAGATGAATTTTGGGATTTAAATATCGAAAAATGATAAAGCTGAAATGATGCAGAGACAATTTTTGTACCAGTTGAAATAAGTGTCATGAGATGAGACTTTCTGGAAATCGATTTATTATGATAGCGCGGAAATATGGGGAATTGCTCAAACCTGGATAGGCGTGTGTTAAGTTTCGGTGGTTAGATACATGTAATCCTTCCTGGCTAAAGTAAATAAGGGGGGGGGGAGGCACATACGAAATTTATTGTTTTAAGTATTCTTCCTTGAAAAATGTGTCAGTCCAAGTTTATTCTGTGGAAAATAAAGGTTTTGACTCCGAGATTAGTAGGAAATACTTTCTAGTTAAAATTGTCTAAAGGACGGATGTCCGGAAGTTTGATGGACAGAGAACCTTACAGGTACAGGGAGATTCTGCTACGTGGAAGCGAGAGCGTCTCGAAAAGAACAAGGTATTTGTTTGTAATTGTTTGTCTGAGGTCATTTGTTTTAAATTCATGCATCAATTTTCCTTTCATGAGTTCGCAAATTACTAATTTGCATTCATTGCGTTCGGAAAATACTTGCTTACATTCAAGCATCTTGAATGTTATATGACTCGTTTATTCTAGGAATTTCATACATTATTTCCTTGATAACAATCTTGAGAGATTTGATCGAATGTATTCTTTTATATGTAATGCGAATCATGTAGGCTAGGAATTACTATAACCGGAAATCTTTTGCCAATGAATTGTTAATTAGCAAATATTGTAGTTAAAACATGAAGTGAATCTCGTTAATTCATTTGTATAACTAAGATGTGAATTCTTTTGACCGAGAATCAATGGTATTATCATTGTGAAAAGCCTGCCGGCCGACATTTAGTCCAGTTATTGATTTATAGTCCACCACAAGGTGTAATGGTTTATTAAGAGGTCTAGATTGTGTCATAGTTCAGTTATGGGTGCTGATTATATGTCAGGGAGATATATTAATCTTCTTTACTAGGGTGTGCGTATTAGCTGTCCGGCAGCGAAATGACACATATTAGCCTTGGTTACCACATGACGATATCTGACGTAACGAGAGAGGGGATAATGTCGGGTCCCAGATAATTTTAAAAAAATGACACTATTTAGGTTGTCTATACTTAATTTTGAAAGGGAAATAGCTGCGTATATGCTCCCATACAGGTGGCGAAGGAAGGAGACAACTAAATTACGGTTAATAACCCAAAAAGAGGCTGGAGAGAGGGCAGAGTGAAAGGAATACGTCGACTCTAACCTGTCACCAACGTTGAATTTTGGAAGGATCGGCAAGAAACCATGATAAACAGGCATGGTGGTAGTGGTGTCACTGGGCGGGGGGGGGGGCGGGGGGCGGACCGCACCTGGTGATACCATCAGAGGGGGTAACACCAAAATGACTGTCTATACAATTTTTTAATTTTTGTGCATGAAGGAGGTCCAAGGCGGTGACACCATGAGTTACCGCACATGACTGTCTATAAAATTGTTGAATTTTTGTGCAGAAAGGAGGTCCATGGGGGTGACACCATGAGTTACCCCACTGGGTGTCACCAACCCTAGTGACGCCACTGCATGGTGGACGCTTGATTTCAATCGTTCACTCGATTCCATGATGAAATTTGTCTTATCGGTATAAATAGAACGGATAAATGCATTTCTTTTATAAACTTGGTTATTGTTTCTAAGAGAAATGTATCCTTCAAATTTCATGTTCATTTTGTGGTGGTGGTTGTGGTGTACTACCAAAGTCTTTCAGAAATTAATGAACCCGTGATACTTATTTTTATCACATGAACTCAGTGATACTCGTATACACGTTTCATCCCACTTAATTTGTAACTGCATATGCTGTTATCAGTAGTTTCATTTGATTGTTATTCAAGAGACAAATTCGGCAATATTGTCGTGGTGATTGGGGGTGGGGTGTCTAAACAAGTAGGCGAGGGGTATGTGGGACAAAATCCCCCGTGGGGGCCAAGCGAGTAAAGCTCCTTCAAACCCCTACATTTTTTATGTTTCCGTGGAACAAGAAAGTCTCGCGCCTGAAATAAAGTTCTGCTCCTAAGAGTGCAATGTTCCTATCCTAAACCGATTCTTTTGAAGGATTCCATTAGTATCTCGATTTGCGCAGTGTACAAAATGCACGAACTGTCTATTTAACTACCAATCATGTCATGTATGAATTTTTGACAAGAAAATCGTTTTCAAAACGCTAAAAGAATCTTGGCAGGAAGTCTGACAGATTTGCTGTTGTTTATTGGATAAAGCTGGGAAACTGGCTAAGGTCACATTAAGCAGCATACATCTTCATGGACTGTGAAACAATACAGGGGCATTAACTCCATTTACCTTATCATATTGTCCCGCTTTTATTTTCTATTGCGTCCCTTGTCGTATTCCCAGCATTCCCTAATAACTTCCTTTTACTTCCGGTTTCCAACATTGAGTGAGTTGAATTTTTAATACGACTATTTCAATCACTATTCATCACGTTATTTTTTAGAAAATAAACCTTATCAAGCATTTATCAATAAGGAGATTGCATCATTGCAGTTTTTATCCAGAAATTATTGGCATACTTTTCCAGATTGTCAGCGATCTTTGCAAGAATCGGCATCACGTTATTTTGCGTTGACGGTTGTTTATATTTCAAGTTTTATCACTGTTTCTGAGATAATAAAATAATGGGCAGAAATGATGCATGGAACATTGATTAAAGAATTTATATGTTGCACGTGATGAAATTAAACGGCAACCACACCACTGCTTTATCCATACCCCTTGTTAATTTCACGTGAAATTTCGAAGCAACTAAAAAAGGTGAACGTTGTGATCAAAGGGTTACGAATTGTCTTTGAATTTACCGATAAATAATAAATATACTCTAAATAAAAGCACAAGGGACGAAACCTCGAACGACCTACCATTACGTATTCCCAAAGTGACGTATCTGATCAGTACGAAATGGGGGTGGGGGATAACTTTTTGCCAAGGTCTTTTATCCGCGTCAGATAAACTGGTGGCCAGTTGTCAAAAATATGGTATAGTATATTGACACTGTTGCACAACTTCAAGTTACAGTATGGGCAGTTTTTGCCAACTGTGTGAAATATTGGAATTTGGCCCCCAGTTTGACTGGCAACATGGACAGACTGGAGCTACTAATCCGAGTTTTCATTAGTCCTACAGTGTAAGACGTCTATACTGGTATTTATATTTGGGTTCATGTCTTGCCTAAATAATTGACATATAGCATGTTCTCTGGTTGACTGATTCATGAATGAGAGGCAAAAATTTTGAGGAATAATTTCATCACTTGGCAACCCATATCAACACTTTTCCACAAAATAAAGTCTACTTACTTTGGTCAGACTATACTTTGATACATTTTTCCTAATGTTTTCAAATTCTGACAAACAGATATGTTTCAGATGCAGTGACGTACATTTCAGTTGGTAAAATTCAGTATGAGCCAAGGAATGCCGAAGTAGCAGGGATCGTGCTGGGCTTCACCAATGTCACAAATTGTGATATTTTATTTTTTACTTTTTGGTGACAAAATATATCATCTGTAGATCTTTTTGGTGTCAGCGTTTTTGGCTGTTAAAAATTGTATAAACAGTCTTGGGTTTGGTGTTGAGAAATTCAAAGGCACAAGGACAGGAAGCTGCAAACTTGGGTATAAAATTGCACTGGAATCTATTGTTACATAGACAAATCCTTTGTTCATATTGACAAACCACCTTAACACAGCATTCTTATATCATAATCCACTTTTGCTGATGTCTGTCCTTATTACTCGGAGCTGTAATATAACCCAAATATTCATGCTACCTGACTAGCTACAATCGACCGCCTTTGAAATCGGGAACGGGAATGACTGCAATCTGCCAGATGATGGTATTTGTTTTTTCCTTTTTGAAAAATGTGCCAGAAAAAATAGTTTTGCTGAAACTTTAATAAAACGAGTTGCCTTTGAAGCATTGATCATTCTGT
>JAECUM010035760.1:0-48926 GCA_016617855.1 Megalonaias nervosa
CTAATGGTAATATTTACCGTACAGAATCTCTTCATGAAGAAATGGAACATCTTGCGCTGAAATATACCTCAGACGATGTCAAAGTTAGACAATTATTAAATAATTGTTTTACCGTTTCATCAGTAGCTGCCCATTTCGCTCAGGACAAAAATTCATGGAAACCGACATGACCGGAATTTCTTGAAGATGTCCAGAAAAGTTGTATAGAATATGGACACGGTGGATTATGGAATACCAAATACAACTATATTGACGTTATCTCAATTGATATGGCAGCGTGTTATCCTGGAAGTTTTCTTGGATATGGGGAATGTTCTAGATACTTTAAGAGATTTGGACATCCATCGCACGAGATGACCAAGGTTTCGATAAACGGATCCCTACCAGAGTTTGATTTAACAGGATTTGCGTGTGTAGAATCATTCGAGTTTGCACAAAATCTTCATCCTATCAACTATATTTGGTTTGGAAGACATTTTTCAGAGAAGTACTGGGTACCGATAGTGCTGTTGAGGTATATGCTTGATGCTGAAATTTTAATATCGTTGAGAGTAACTGAAGCGATTATATCGTATCGTCCACAGAAGCAAGTTTGGTTACCAGAACCTGTCGATGATGCCAGGAAAGAATTCCTTGATCTTGACGAAGATAACCGTAAATGCAAGGACGATGAAAAACTTGCAAAAGATCTTGGTAGAAAGATAATCGGTAAGTTTACTCAAGGTAGTTCATACGATTATAAACGACACTGTACAAGATTGATTATGGAAGATGCTGAACTAGATTTTATAATCGCTGATACAACGGAAAAAAATACGTTTGTAAGCCGATGTAATGCTTATTTATCAGATGAAACCAAACTAGGTACGATTGTGAGCTATATTGATGGCGATTCACCGCAGTTCACTCATTTAAGATCTTCGATGTTGGCTTATGTTTCAATAAATCTATTGTCAATGATAAATAGACTTCCTAATGATGCTGTTAGAGTTGCTACGGATTCATTTTATATACATAAAAAATATAAGGATTTATTAAAACCGCTGCTCGGTGATGGTGAATGGGGAACATGGAGAATAAAGCAAGAAAATATACTTAGCTATTCTGAATCTGCAGACGTTGAAATTATGGAGAAATATTACAAAAATAATAATCAAGCATCAAAGTCATCTGCACCATCTGTATACGATCCTGTAGCTAGACATAAGACTGTTTATCTTAATGGATGCGGTGGTTCAGGCAAAACAACTCGTGCGATTAACTTATTTATGAATAATAGTTCAGATATAATTGTTTTGACACCTACACATAAATTAGCCAGGGAAATAAAAGAACGAGGAGTAAAATCATGTACATACCATAGTTTCTTTAGATGGTGCGGAGACACATGGACTCCTGAGAGAATGGGTAAAAAATATATACCTAAGTATATTATATTGGACGAGATATGCACGGTGTCGTTAGAAGTATTAAATGTATTTCTTGAATGGTTGTTATTAAAGAATACTGCTGTGATAATGTGTGGTGATCATGGTCAACCACCACCTTTTGTTGGACAATCTCCACATGAATGGCTGAAGAATAACGTAGATTATTATGAAGAAATAAATGATGACCGTAGAGCCATTGATGAACCGCTGAAAGAACTTAAAAGATTAATCAGACTGCAGCCAGATAAAATACAATGTGAAATAATGCGTAAAGTAATTCCAGAAACTACAATGAGTGATTTTTGGACTTTATGGAGACCCGCTGATTTGATAGTCGCAAGTAGAAAGATAGTTCATGATGAACTACAGAAGAAATTATTTACGTTACACAAAGAAAAGTTTTCAGATCTACCTGTACCTTTGTGTTATCGCCCAGCAGATACTCGACGGCAAAATATCGAAGTGGAAATTCCTGGTGCCTCGGTGGATCCAAAGGTACAGAATCTCGTCTTGAATGATATTGTTTTGGTTGCTATTGATGTTGTTGAATGCGCATTGAGTATGGATAAATCTCCATGGACGTTAGGATACGCTATAATGATTCATTCATCTCAAGGATTAACTATTTCTGATACAAATATCTGGATTGTAGATGATCGGATTGAATGGTCAAATTTAGTCTATCTTGCAGTTTCTCGAGTCAGAAGAATATCTCAACTACATAGGGTTATTATAGATTACGTGATAACTGAGGAAATCACTAACGACCCTACTGCAATAAAGAAAAAATTAGCGGGTTAAGCAATGTGACAAAAAAAATAAGCGTGACTTTGATATTGATGCTGAATTTATTATAACGCTAAAACAGCAACAGAATAATGATTGTGCAAGCTGTAACTGTAAGATGCTATGGCAGTATTCGAATAATAATCCAAGACAATTTACCGTAGATAGAATTAATAGCGATCTAGGTCACACACGTGATAATGTGATGCTGACATGTCTTGAATGCAATCGACGTAGAGGTTCTGGTTATGTAATTGTATGTGGTGGTAATTGTGTATCCGCAGGAATTACTTGTAATTGTTCACGTACAAATCCATGCTGAGGGGCTGTAGAATCTAGTCTGTAGATTGCAGGTCTTCCAGTGGATCTAACTATGTCAGAAATTGTATGTGTAGTAACGCTCCAGACAGGATCGGTTGCTCTTTTTTTTACCACCCTCAAGTTCCCCAGGCTCATATAAATATCTTACAGTTACATTACCTAATACCGGTCGAGGTTGTTGTTTATCGCTACGGGTTATATAATTTTTTTTTGTAATCGCATTAGAAGGTTTCATGGAAGTTGCACGAGTAATTTCATTATTTAGCACAGATATCACACTTGGTAATCTTGCAACCCATTCACGAGATCTCTCTCCGGACTTAAAGTCAGTAGATATTTCCTTTGCGTATTGATACCCAAATAACCGCTCAGCAAGTGTTCTATTAAATCGTTCAACGATTGCCTGATCACGATGAATTTCAGTATGTCCTCGTCTGGTTTTAACGTTATGTCGCTTCATCAATGATGATACTGTACCAAGAAATTCTTTACCAGGATCAACCCGTAATAATTGTGGCCATTGCAAAGGTCCTCGCTGATAAATTCGCTCGAACGCAGATGCAACTTCAGACGCTGTCTTTGTTGATAATGGTTCCGCTTCTTTATATCTACTCGCAACGTCAACGACTGTTAATGCGTATTTATACGTGCGTGATTTTCGTCCACGTGTTTTAATAGTATCGTGCGGTAAAAATAAAATATCTGCTTGATGAACATCATTAGGGACGCTGACATCAAAATGTGCGTATTAAATTTTTTTAGGTGGTGGTAGATAAATCTGCCATATTGCTTGTCGTGCTAACCACGCTGCAGCGACATTACGTGAGACTTTTGCTGCTTCGGAAAGTTTAGTAATAGCTGCTTTGCCTCTCCAATATCCTCTCGGGGAATAATAAACAGATTCCATTATATTAGTTATATAATTAATTACCAGCCCCTAGCATTATTTTACTTTTCATAGCAGTTTTTACTAGAAAACTAGCGAGTTTTTCTCTGAGAGATTTATTAGGTATAGAATTTAACGCATGAATCAATTTTACATCTGCGAGATGTCGTTGTTGTAAATCCTTACTTTTATACGCAACATCATGAACATGAAAATCTTGATCAATCTTATTTACTGGATGCTCTCCTGGTCTAGGTTGATCTTGATCATCAAGTCGGATATCAAGTCGGGTTCCAGGACCACAATAATTATATCCAGGAAGATGTTTCTCACCGGGGTATTTAGCCCATGGGGTTCCTGGTAATTTCCCTAATGAAGCGGCTATATCTCCACCTGTCTTTGATGAAATAAATTTATATTTTTTTGTGCCACATTTTACACATTTACCTGTAATTGCACGTCTTTTATTTTTTGTTGTTATTGTCATTAATCCAGTGGTATCGGTAGGTGCTCTGCATCGAACACAATATAGACTCATGTTATTAATGATATGGATATAATTGATTTTTCAGCGACACGAAAACAAGAACCAGTAAAGCACCATCCAGCGCTTCCGAATTCTATCAGAATGATAATAATAGGTCCATCTGGATCTGGTAAAACGCAATTATTGCTTAATATAATAATGCGATGGCTCAAGTGGGATAGGTTATATTTGGTAGCGCCATCTGTAGATGATCAGCGGTGTTATGGGGTACTTAAAGATTTTAATGAAAATGCAAAGATACTGGATAATGATGTTATTGATTTTATTACCGATATCGATGAGGCACCATCTGTAGATGATCTAGATGGACTTATTAATAATTTAGTGGTGTACGATGATGTTATGCTGGATAAACAATCCAATCCAGCTAGAATATTTTCTCGAGGTAGGCATAAAAATACTGATGTGATTTATGTTACACAACGATATACGCAGATACCTAAGGTAATTAGAGATAACTGTAATATTTTGGTTGTATTTAATGGAGTAGATAATTATACACTGCAGAATATTTACTATACTTGGTGTTCAGGGGACATGGACATGATTAAATTTAAAAACTTCTTTTCAAAAGCACAATCTATTCCGTTCGGATTTATAACGATAAATCTACATGACCCAAGATCTAGATATCGTGTAGGTCTGGATAAAATCTTTGGTTAATTTATAGCAGCAGAGCGTGGACGACAACAATTGAATGACCCGGTAAGTAAACTAAACGCATTATAACAAAAGTCAAAAATGAGCTAACCCAAACGATTTATTATTCGTTTTTCAAACTATATGGTAATAATAAAAGTTAGGAGGTTCGGTTTAGCGTTATTGACCTTATTTTTCAGCCCCTGTAGGAACCTTTGTTTTTGTAAAATAAGGTCAGGAAAAAGTTGTAGGGTCCACCCTCTCTGCACACAAAAAATAAAAAACCCGCTTTTAAAAAATGGTCCAAATTAATTGGTTGGTTAGAGGTTTCAATTTGACGTTATTGGCCTTGTATCTCGGCTTTTTGAGCCCCCCTCCCTTTAGGCAAATTTCTGCTGCCTTCGTAGGAACCTTTATTTTTGTAAAATAAGGTCAGGAAAATAGTTGTCTGTTCACCCTCTCTGCTGCTCCTGGTGACAATATAATATGACTGGGTGGGACATCATGCTACATGCTACATCTCGGCGGCATGATGCCCCAGTGCTAAACATCATTATAAACTGGCACACTACAGACATCGTAGAGATATGACTGAAAAATCGTTATAGCTACGTTAAATCTCCAAATCACACACACACACACACACACACACACACACACACACACACACACACACATATATATATATATATATATGTGTGTGTGTGTGTGTGTGTGTGTGTGTGTGTGTGTGTGCTATTAATTAGTCTGGTTCCCTACTTCGTATGCTCCCTGCATTTCCCTCCGCTATATAGCTATATATAGCTCGTATTGCAGAGGGCAACGCAGGGAGCATACGAAGCAGAGAACCAGTATAACATACACTAACTACATCGATTATCTGTATCCGCACACTCGAAATTGTGTACAACAGGCGGTCTGTATTGTACATGTCTTCTGTTAAAGCAATTGACAAGACTTTAAATCTGTGCTGGGATTCAAAACAAACTGCATGTGGACAGGAATCACAGTACAGACAGACAGATCAGAATTAAAGACGTATTTACTAAACAGAGAAATCATGCCTGCGGTATAATGGTAACAGGATTGCCTGATCGTGGAGAAACCGCGTTTTAGCGGCTCAGTGCGTCATAGGTATTTGACATGTCGCCTGGGGCAATGCAAACCGGCAATTCGCTGCGGTTAAAAAAAAATACGTTACTGCTACACTGAAATCTTTTACGTCAAATGACTTGTAGTGTCTGGTAGCAGAGATATTTACTGTGTGATATACATGAATTTTATTTTCTGGTTAAGTCGCTTCGATGTAGCTGAATTAGTTGCTCCATCTGCGACGAGCTGTACGAATTTGGGAAAATATCAAAATGTTTTCCAGCGATAGACTTAAATTCGTTTGTTTCTCCAGTTTCAAAATTAGTTGATCCAATTGGTCGTGGTGTTTTTATATGTTTGCCTATTTTTCCACGTATTGTGGTTTCTCTCTGTGTGATGTCACGTAAATTTTCCAAATGATTATCAGCTCTGACTTCACTTAGTCAATAACTAACCCATCATTGATAATGCCAGTAAAAGACTCATAAACAAACCTAAGAGAAAGATATTTTCATTTTTTTATTTTCTGAAATTCAAATAGCGAGGAACCCCATGTTCCTGACATTTCCAAGAGATTTTTATTGCGACGACAATGTCTAATGACACCGGCCCGATCTGCTTCGTACTTAACGAATATTGGATGCCTCACAAATCTATCGAGATCAATATTTTTTCAGCTTGCTCCATATATGAATTCCAATTTTTCTAATATAACACTATTTTTCAGGAGTTGAATATCTCTCGAGATAAATCATTGGCGTCCTTTATTCTGGTGTCATCAGGAACGTTTTGTTTCTTGTTATATCGTTTAAACGCTCGATATTTTCGTCCGCAGCAAGATACGCATAATTGTTTTCTTCCCTTGACCCCAGGGCCAAATTTTAGACACGGTTGTGGTACAGTACTGCCACGGCGAACACTGGCCATGTGATAACCACAGTATTCGCCACGACAATTTTTCCACAAGGTCTGACTGATTCGATCATGACACATCGAAACTATTTTTTTTCTCGTGCAATATTATATTATTTGGAGAAAGTTCAATTAAAATAAATTACTTTCCCTAATTATATAGCGACTACTGATTCTACTTTGCAAAGAAGCTGATGGAACATTATTTTAGTCTAACCGGGATAAAACCAGCTTTCCCAAGGTCGAAAATTGCAGAAAACAAGTTATGGAAAGAAATAAATGAATTATTAACCACGAGGGAAATTGAAAGATTATCGGCAATCGAACAAAAGAAAAGCAGAGACAAGTTTTTTGAACGAGAACAGAAAAGATCATTGGAGATTGAACCACAACACACCACTAGATTTGACTTTGATAGATTAACAAAAGACAAAAAAAGTGTACCATTCGAGTTACAGTTACACGAATTTATCAAAATGGCCAAAAATGAGTTTGCGCAAGATGGTGCGTCACATGTTTTTTCCACTTTCCGGATAGACGGCGACTGTATTTTTGTAGACTCTACAATGAACGACAAACGAGCAGCTACGATTATTAAAAATCTTGCAGACGACAAACGATATCTCTTCAGAATAAAATTTATCGTCAGAAATGCCAGCGAAGATGGACCAACTTGGATTATTCGTGATAAACTCGACCCTGTTAAGAAATCATGGCGAAATAACAGTGTCGCCAGGGTGGTCAAAAACTCCAAACCAGATATTAATGCTCTCGCGCTGATGCGTGGTGCAAGCATCAATGTCTCCTACACAGGCACGTTAAATTGCGTAGCCCAACGTGTCAGAGAACATTTTATTAACTCGAGACGTGGAAACGTACTAACAGAATCACGGATAAAAAATAGCACAATGGAAAAACTCTTATCAACGGAGCTAAAAATAAATGACGTAGCAGTGTTGGAAAAAACACTGAAGTGTCCAATCGTGGTAAAAACAATTACAAACGAGATTTTGCATAATTCCGGCAAATACCGTAGTAAAGGCGTCCCAATGGCAACAGTTGATCATGACAATAACGCATGGACTGAATCAGTAACGAAGTTTCCTCAAGAAAGAACAATACGATTTTATGACTGCGATATTTTTGAGATTTATAATATTATTGCGCGTGACCCTGTATCTGTCTGTTTATTTCGCGGTGACGACAGTTTTATCTGCAGATGATTTATATGCCACAGATGAATCAGCATTCGATCAATTTGTGCTACCCTCTGATATACTTTATCGGAAGGAATCTCTCCAACGTGCGATGAAACAGATTGCGGTAAGATATGACGGTGACAGTGAACAATTACTCAACAATTGTTTTGCCAAGTTGTCTGTTGTGGCTCATATAGAGAAAAAAATTCATGACGTCTGAATGCAAAATAATTTCTCGACGATATATTACAATCTTTTGTCGAGTTTGGACACGGCGGTCTCTGGAACTCAAAATATATGATCTCAGTTGACAGCGTGGCTTTTCACCCGGCTAGTTTTTTTGGATACAGCGAATGTCATCCGTATTTTGAACGATTCGATCATTCAACACACGAAATGACCAAAGTAGCGATAAACGGTAATCTTCTCATGGACTACGATCTGACTGGATTTGCCGAGATTGAATCATTCGAGTTCTCAGCGAGTATTCATCTCGTTTGGTCGTCAATTTAATAAACCGGACACAAAAATTAATCTCATGGACTGTTGCGCAGAAAATCAACGTGGCTGGGTTTCAATAGAGTTATTACGATATATGTTGGACGCCAAGATCCTTACATCGCTGACTGTAACTTCTGCGATAATTTCGTACAGGCCGGCTAGGACAGATTGAGTATAGCACAACGATAAAGATCGATGCAGAAAAATTATCGGTAAGTTCACTTTCTGTGCGTCGTCTGATAATAAACGACGCTGTACAAGATTAATCATGGATGCGGCAGAACTAGATTTTGTGGATCGCAGATAGAGCGTCGCGAGGTATTTTAACTTCGCGGCAGCGTGTGTGTTTACACGACGGCACAAATATTGGCACGGTTGTTAACGACTACGATGATGAATCGCCGCAGTTCACTCATTTGATATCTACGGTTCTCGCATATTCGTCAATAAACCTATTATCGATGATTAACAGGTTTTCAGCGGCTGCTGTTAGAGTCGCCACGGATTCTTTTTATGTAGGTCAATCGAAAATGGATCTTGTGAAACCATTTATCGACACAGATACGCTTTCTGCTGACCTAGACAAAAACACGTTGGGGTCATTGGAGAATAAAACGCGAAGAAATACGTAATTATTCTGAATCGGCCGATGTTAAACCTACTGCGGTGTATTCCCGAAATGATAAATTTTCAGAACCATGATCGTGTCAGTCAGTGAATGACCCAATCACGAGACATAGCACAGTCCATCTTAATGGTCATGGTGGTTCTCTTAAAACAACACGTGCGAGAGAATTATTTAAAAACTCAGACATGATTGTGTTGACTCCAATTCACAGCCTTGACAGAGAAATGAAACAGCGTGATGTCAAATCGTGCACGTATCACAGCTTATTTCGATGGCGTGGTGATGCGTGGTCCTCGAGCGAGTAGGACACAAATATATACCGAGAATAATTATTTGGGACGAATTATGCACTGTGTCCAGAGATATATTTAAAATGTTTCTCTCTGGCTGTCGACGAAAAACACTGAACTTATCATGTGCGACGATCAAGGACAGTCTCCGCCGTTTAAAGGAGGATCACTGCATGCTTGGCTGCTCAATTACTTTAGCCACTGCAAAGACATATTGTGGACCATCTATCGCGCGATGAAACACTACGACCGTTGAAATGGATAAAGAGATTACAGATGGACAAGACTCAGTGTGAAATAATGAGTACCGTAATTCCAGGGACACCAATGTCTGATTTCTGGAACTCATGGCGACCTAATGATCTGATAGTTGTATCCAGGAAAATTGTACGTGATACACTTCAGCGTAGATTATTTGATCTTCCTAAAGAAGAATTTTCCAGTGCCGCCAGTTAATTTGACTTGTCGTTCAGCGGATACACGTAGATAAAACATTCACGTTGACATTCCAGGAACGGATACACAGCAGCGACTGGTTCTCAATGATAGCCTTGAGGTTCCAGTAGACGCTGTACAGCAGGAATGATTGCAACAGCATCAGGGACGCTTGCTACATACGTAGCTCACCATGGACTCCAGGTTATGCAGTAACAATTCATACGTCTCAGGGGATAATAATCTCAGATACCAATATCTGGATTGCCGACGATCGCAAATGGTCAAATTTAGTGTATTTGGTTTTGTCGAGAATTGCAAAATGTCTCAGCTGTGCAGAATTGTCTATGATAAACCAGACACGGCGTCGGAGAGGCTGGCCGGGGCAACAATAGTCCCTGACACATTGAAGAAAAAATTAGCTGGTTATGAGCGAGAAGACAAGAAGAAAAAAAAAAAAACAGCGCCAGTTTTACCTTGATGTTGAATTTATCATGAGGCTGAAACAACGACAAAATAATCATTGCGCCTGCTATAACAGAATAATGCTCTGGCAATATTTTCCTAACAAAGAACGACAATTTACCGTGGACAGAATCGATAGTAGTCTCGGCTTCACAAGCGCAAATGTCAGACTGAAATATATTGAATGTAACTTACTTCTTAGGAGCTTCGCTCCTCTGAGAAAGTCCACATGGGCAAAGGTTAGAGGTTTCTGCTGGCACATATCCAATTTGGTGGTAATTGTGTGTTTTCTGGAATTTACTGTAATTGTTCACGGGCAGATCCACGTTGAAGAGTTGAATCCAATCTGTCGATTGGCGGCTGAACAGTAGATCTTACCACACTGCAAAGTTTAGGTGTGGTTACACTCCAGATGCACCACCTTCAAGTTCGCCGGGTTCATATAAATACATGACTGTTACGTTACTGCCCAACATTGGTTGTTATAGCTGATCTGGTGATATTCGTCGTGGTATGTGTTTTTCACGATTGCCTCGATGGGTTTCATGTTAATTTCACGAGTGACTTCATTGTTTAACGCGGCCACCACGTAAGGTAGTCTTGCAACCCATTCACGAGATCTGTCCTTGCTCAGTAATTCCTTTGCATATTAGTGTCCAAACAGTTGCTATGCAAGTGCAAGTGCAAGTGTTTGATTAAATAGTTCAACGATTGCCTGATCACGATGTAACGTGGCGTGTCCACGTCTGATTTAGACGTTATTTTGTTGCATCAGCGTTGTCACTACATCGAGAAATTATTTGCCAGGATCAACCTGTAGCAGCTGTGGCCAACGCAGACGGTCACAACATTAAATTCGTTCAAAAGCGTCCGCGACTTCAGTCGCTGTTTTTGTTGATAGCGACTCCGCTACTTTGTACCTGCTTGTAAAGTCGACGTCCCTCAGCTCATGTTTGTATGTGCGCCGTTTACTTGATGTGCCAATGACGTCATGCGGCAAAAATGTATCTGCCTGATGAACTTTGTTGGGCGTGCTGATATCAAACCGTCCATGCTGAATCATTTTGGGACGTGGTAGATACATTTGCCATATTGCCCGTCGCAGCAATATCACCGCCAGTGACTGTGTCGCCCGCAATCCTGCCATTGCTGCTCAGAAACTTATATTTTTTAATTGCACACTTACCAGTGACTGCTCGCCTGTTATTCCTCGTCGTTGTTGCTCTCAACCCAGTTGTATCCGTGACCGTCTTGCATGGAACACAATATAAACTCAAGATTATAGATAATGCTGTATTTGTCCAATACGAACGTGATTGACTTTTCAGCGACACATGAGCAAGCACCAGTCAAGCATCATCCAGTGTTACCAAATTTCATTCGAGTCAATATAATTGATCTGTCCGGTTCTCGTAAAACTCAGTTGTTGCTCAACCTGGTAATGGGGTTGCGCAAGTGGGACAAACTTTATTTAGTGGCGCCATCCGCAGATGACCAACGATGCTATGATGTTCTTAACGAATTCAGTGAATTGGCGGCGAGTCTGGAAAACAACGACATCATTGAGTTGATCGCTAACATCAATGATGCGCCGTCCGTCGAAGATCTTGACGGGGATATCAGCAATCTCGTGGTTTACGGTGATGTAATACTTAACAAAAACAAACAAATCCAGCTAGAATATTTTCACGAGGCAGGCACAAAAACACAGCTATCATATACTTGACACAACGGTACACTCAGATCCCAAAAGTGGTTAGAGATAACTGTAATGTTTTGGTTATTTTTAACTGTGTTGACAAATATTCGCTGCGAAATATTCATTTTACATGGTGTCCTGGTGACTGGCAAGCAACATTGAGAAAAAACGATCGCAGTTGTCTCGACAATATGAATCTCGAGCAGCTGTAAGTACGCGTGCGAGACAACTAAAAAAGTTGTGTTGCAATCCACTAAGATTCCCGAATCCGATAGCAACGTCTCCGGTACCAAAAAAAAATTATCGACCAAAAATGATGGGTTATTTTTTGTTTTTGGTAATGGGAATGTGCTATTTTTTTTTTGGTCTTTATTTCGTCGTGGGCTGTTTCACGGCCTGTCACGCACATACAAACTAACGATTAATTCTTCACCACGCGTGTCCAATAAATTGCCGTCTTGGTCGGTTAGAGACGGATTATGACATCGTAAATAAACAGGATTACCGGGCACTGACACAATCAAATGACCCGGTGGTACATTTGGAAGAAAGCTGTAAAGAATATATCCATGCTGTGCCTGCCCTTGGGATGCTTGCCCATACGCGTTATAGCTACCGGTGCTTGCATCACATATTAGATTTACAGAAATAGTTGATGTGATATTGACAATGCCAGGTGATACACGGCAAAGACGGATTGTCGGATTGTTATTATATCAGAGAATATCTGAAGGGCCTCTTATTTTTTCTCATGCCGCAATAATCTTCGGAAAATATTCGTCATTTATGCCATCGAGATCCCTCTGCATTTTGTCATAATCCAAATTAGGTAGTTTGAACGTAGGCAGCTGGTCTTCGGTGATCTTAAAATGATCAAGAAATTATTTTTCAAAATCGGGAGTATCAGGGATCATTCCAAAATATCCTCGTTAAAGATAAAGCATCACGATCCGCACGTTTTAGATGTCCTATTGTTCGAATATTATTTTGTCAAGATATTTATTCGAATATTCAATCATATACTGCTCAAACAGAGCTAGCAGATTGCGCCGTGTATTTTCATGTTCCTGCGCAATCGCGTTGACGATTTCTCCTGCTTGAACGATTGATATACTCTTATAATGATGGGGCCGTTTAGGTAAGAGTCTCTTGTACTTTAGTTACCCGGTATAAATAAATCCTTTTGCTAAATAATCGGCGGCGTTGTGTTAGCGATAATCTGATTCAAAGATGAAAGCATCTAACGTGTGGTTATTTTTTCGGTCATTATTATCTATACGGCGGATTCCAAATGTGGCGGCAATGTCAGAAACGGTATGTTTGACTTCTTGTGATACCGATAATGAATATCCCTAATTTCAGCAAATTCATTGTCTGATATTGCGCCGTCGTTGAACCACGCCGACAATATCGATGATGTATTTATGCACGCAGACGTTGCCGCATAAGTTATTTCTGTGTGTTCATGTAATTTCTTACTTGCACATGTTGATAATATTGAGGATAGTAGCAACTCCGACAACGACAGCGACACCGATTCCACCCAAGGGCGATATGACGTGCGTAGCTGATAACGTACCGCTTAACATCGTTGTTACAGCGACCAGCGAGAAGACCGCGTATACAACATTGTCGATGACGATAATTTGTCTGCGATATTTTTTTTTTTTTGTTTTAGCATCGGGATCTTTATCGAAGCTTCTCCAGCAGTCTCAGACCTTGACCGTATCACGTTTCTGGTAATCATAGTCCCCTTCCCTTTTTTGAGGTCTTTATTTCGTGTCCGGTTGCCTTTCTCAGAGCCACGCCGGAAGCTGTTCCAACGGCACAGAATGCAACTGCTTTTGCAACAGCCGGAGCTGCGGCGGCAATCAGCGTTGATATCGCTGCTAGCAGCGGAAATATACCACCGGTCTTTGCTGTGCAGCTGATCGGATTTACAGAAACATCAAATCACACGCCAGTTTTTATTTATTTGCGTCATTGTAATGTTTGAGATGACGTTCATGTTTGAGATGACGTTCAGTCAACGATAATTTATTTGGGCCCAGCAACGCCGCTGATTTTAGATATATTTTTGCCTCAGAATTCTTATTTGATGCCGATTGCAGCTTTTTAATCTAACCGGGTGTCAGAGTAACGTTGACGTGATGATATGACATTATAATATCATGAATGATCTGATTTACGTTTACATATTTTGAACGGAAGCATCAATGACTTTCACTGGCCCACCAGCGCCTTAAAGAAACATTGTTTTGGTCTGACAGAATAACATCGATTGTTCTGTAACCACCAGCTGTTAATATAGCTGTTCGAGCTCGGAAGTGTATGTCGACGACTGAGTTCCAAAACAAATCTGGGTTTTCCAGCGAGAAATAATGGATCGGATATAACGCTGTAATGTCCCGCTGAGATATCTGCAAGCCAGAATCAACATTCTAATCACGCCCCATGAATGTCCTGAACCGATGATACGCACGTGCAACATGATTGTAGTTGAAATTCATCAGTACTTTCTCGGATAGTACTTGATGTCCATTTGTTCTCAGAGATACCTCACTAACGCCGATTGTGTCAAAAACACCATCGGGTTCCGTTCTTGTACATCTGCTATGGTGGCAACCTGAAGCGCTATAAATATATGTCGTGGCGCTGAAACTCCCTGGTGTGATGCTATCTGCCAAGTGAGCAACCCGGAAACGTGACTCTGGACGCCGTTTGTGGTCATCAGATAGCGTCATTGTGCGGCTTTTAAAGCTAGTACTGTTGTGTGTTTAGCACCGAAAATAACGTTTATAACATTTCTACAGAATCCAAATATATGTGACAGTGGAATTTCACATGAAAATTCATCATTGTCATTTAACTTCGATCGACGTACCGCAAATCCTAAGTTGAGATTTTAATTCATTGATGCGACTGCATCTCCAGCGCAGTTCATTGTTACTTTACGGTTCTCGGGGTGATCACTGGTATCCTTCGCGATCACCATTGATGGACCGGTTGACCGCGAAAAATCATCGGAATATCTTGCGAAGCCGAGTATTCTCGTGGCAACGTCGACATTTTCGAGACATCATGCTGTACGTGGCCCTCTTAAGCAACACCATAACACCATAATTAACAAAACCAACTCGATCTCCAGCTCTTTATGTTGTATTATCTACTTTCATGCTCAGACCTTCGATCTCAATAAATGTCTCGGCGGGCAAGACATATCTGCTTGTACCCTGAACTTGTAGCACGATTCGTCCAAGTGCGTTAGGTACACGTGCATCATAGGAATAATATTGATAATCGCGAACAGATTCGTCTTTGAGGATTGGCGCGTCCTTGTCAAATGCGGGATCAGATACAGGCTTGAACATTTTATTATATTGCTCGTTGTTTAAAATGATCGTCGAGCCAGGCCACTGCCCGCTATCAGACTTGCGGTTATATTTTTTTTCTCTCTCAACGGTTTGTTGTTTTGTCGGTTTTGGCACTCCAGCTAATTCTTTCAACCACTCATTTGCTGCTTGATTTATTATTTTACAGACACTTGCCGGCATTATTTCAGTGCTGGGCAGTTTAATTTTAATGTTCGATTTGCGTCGTACTGATCGTGTGAGTCTCCCTTTGATCGCCGAGAATGCTTTACCTGCAACATCACCAACAGTGCCAACACCCTAATCAGGAACAACTTCGATGGACTTCATGCCTAATTGTTTTGCAATGGGATAGCTTTTGGCGCCATCCTTCTAAATAAACCTCGAATAACATCGCCGAGTCCACCTCCGTAGATCGCACTATAAACAGGTAATCGTGAATTTATCACCATGACACTTTCAGGTCCACGTTGGTATTGTGTATAATAATGTTATTTTGTTATCGCCGATCTAATTGATCACTCATTGTAATAATCGTCGGTAATGTCATCGATCAGTGCCCGATCGACGCTGCTGTCCATGACACCACAAGTTTATAAACGCTGACAAATGTCAATGCTTCATTGATGAGCTCGTGGGAATTATTGCCGGCTCTTCTTCCACCAATCGGAATTTCCAGTCGATCACCATCAGCGAGGATATTATTTGGACAAAGTTTATCTTGAATCACCGGCGAGGTCTTTTTTATGACGTCGATCGCGAGTGGCAAGGCCACTTCAGGTTGCTCCTTCAGATGGTTTGTCGTGCGGATCTGGCTTGTGGATCAGGAGGGCGCTGTCTGGGTGACATTGACTCAGCTTTTCTCGTTTCCTTTTTCTTCTTTCTTATGCTTCTGGAAGTCGACGCCAAGTTCTTTTTGTTTTTCTTCCCTTTTATGTTTTTCTTGTTTAGTATACTCTTCTATTGCCCGGTTGAAAAGTTTTAAATTTTCATCATCGCCTCTGATCTGTTGAGCACCGGTATGAATGCGATATAAATATTTACGCCAATCAGCATGATTTACATTTTTAATATGTTCAAGTTTTATACATTTTTCTTTTTCTTGCCACCCAAAAGCGGCAGTATCAATTATTTCTTTTCTATCCCTGATAGATGCAATACCTTCTTCAGTAAATGTATCTGTTATGCTGGTTTTAGCTTTTGGTTCTTGTGGTGTCTGCTGAACTTCGGGTGGTGGAGGGGGTTGAAGTCGGGCACCAATACCAGCAGGTAAAGTCTCAAAAGTTTTCTGTGTTGCCTCACTTGCTGTAACAATTTTTTTGGTTGGTTCGACAATTGGTTTAAATAACTGTTCTGGAGGTACCCTCTGTAAATTCCACATGAGCTTCCTAACGTTGTTGCAGCTGCTGTTTGACAGAATCATGTACTCGATGATATTTATTGATTGCCATCAGTCGTTCTCAAGCTAATTTCTCTGCACGAGGTTCCATTGTAAGTGCAGAATCACTCATTATTATTATTACAACAACGATTTAATTACAGATAACTTGTCAGTTGACGTAAAAGATTTCAGTACAGCAGTAACGGATTTGCTTTTATCGCAGCGAATTGCCGCAATTCCAATTTGTCTCACATTTAGACATTGCCCCCGCCGACGTGTCAAATACCTATGATGCACTGAGCCGATAAAACAAAAACCCGGTTTCCCCACGCTCAGGCAATCCTGTTACGATTATACCGCAGGCATGATTTCTCTGTTTAGTTAATACGCCTTTAATTCTGATCTGTCTGTTTGTACTGTGATTCCTGTCCACATGCAGTTTGTTTTAAATCCCAGCACAGATTTAAAGTCTTGTCAATTGCCTTAACAGAAGATACGTACAATACAGACCGCCTGTTATACATAATTTCAAGTGTGCGTATACTGATAAGCGTATAATGTACTGCCCAACAAGTTTCCATTGTGTTCAGAATGGACCAGAGTGGTAGAAAATTACGTTATATACACGTGATAGTAATTTTCCCATGAGGACAGCATGGACAATAACCGGTGCCAGAAATTTTCCATTGAGCTCAGCATGGACAGTAACTGGTGCCAGTAATTTTCCACTGAACTGAGAATGGACCAGAGTGACAGAAAATCACGCTGTATACACGTGATAGTAAGTTTCCGTTGAGGTCAGCATAGACCACATTTTTGTTGTTCCCCCCAACCAAGCTTACATACAAAACTCGGATTGGCCTTTGGATAGTTAATGAGTCAACATTGCTAGGCTAAATTTCTTTTAGTCCCCCCCCCCCCGTTTTTCAAAATGGGGCCTTGATGAGGGGATCCCTCCAAAGTCGTCACCACTTTTGTTTGGGTCGGTCCCTCCCCTTCTGCTGCTGAATGAAATAGTTTTTAGCGTTTTCTCCTTATTATATGTATCATCATCCCCAAATACATGTTCCTTTTTTTGTAATGCAATAAAGCTTATAGTTTCCCTTGCACAATATTTTGTATATAAATATCCCCCACTGCTGCAATAGAATTGTAGAATGTGCCAAATACGTGAAAAATAAGTGCGTGTTGTACCACTGCATCTTGCATGACTGCATACCTTGAACACACATTCAAGTACCCGATCTAGTCTACCATCTTTATTTTGTATTTCATGCAATACTGTAGCTAAAACTGATGGATAATATACCAACTTGCTCAGTGTATTCATTGAAGTGCAGCAATTATTGTTTGATAAAGAAAATAACACAGTAACTTTCATTTCCATCACACCTGCGAAGTTATTAACAGGCTACAGTGCCACGGTGTCAGGAATCCATGATAAATAACCATTTATGTTTAAAATTATAAATATTATTCTACTTTTCATAGATTATAGAGAAATATAATTTATAACAAAACAATTTAAAGAACAATAAAAAAATGTACTGTAAATTTAATGAAATAAGTGAAAGTTACCAAGAGTTAATACCAAGTAGTACTGGGGCACCAGAAACAACCATAATGTCACATTGTTGGATATTTGATTATTGTGTAAAAAGCTGTGTTATATTTGCTATTTATGTCATAAGGAATATCTAATAGATAATAAAATAAAGAGTATAAGGAGGTTAGAAATTGTCTTTAGATTTATTTTCAAAACATGTGACATATGTACAATAGTATCGTGCTACAGTATTCGCCTACCCCTCCACCTGGCAGTTTGTACTCTCCTTGCATTTTAATAAACATAAATCTCCAAGAAGATACAAAATGCACAAAATTTAGTCATTCTTTTATTAAAGTATAATTTTTAGCCTAATAATTGCCATGATGCCCTCGACACTTTTATCTTGTTCGTGTTTCAAACTAAATAGACACACAGAAGTTTTCAGTGTAGCGATTAGTATGCTCGCTGTCCTTTTCTGGTTCCTTGAAAATTCCAGTTTTAGTGAACGGGCGATGTAACGATGACCAAAAGTACACAGAAGTTAAAACTGCATCAAATCTTTGCAACATCTAGTTTTCATATTTCCCCAAATAACTGAACAAAATGAAAAAGGCAAGAGATGTAGCTTGTATATATATATATATATATATATATATATATATATATATATATATATATATATATATATATATATATATATATATGGTTTCAAAGTGCTGTAAGTCCCAAATTGACAACAATTTACCAATTATTCGGAGCTTATGAAAGACGATGAATGACTCGCAGACGCATATTTGTTGGCTGTGTTAGTAAAGAAACTCCAATTTGAATTGAACGCGAACACAATGATAGTGTCACGGACTCCTATTCACTTAGGCAGATACTTAAGGCAGGGTGTGTTAATGTTTAGGACAGGCAATAATCACCCAAAAGAACGGAGACAAACAGCGGAAAATACACAAATATTACATTTATTTGCATATAACACTAATAATGAACACACACATCCCAACTAACACTAGTTCTCGTGATGATAAGTGAAATAAAACAAATATAAGCTGGTTCAAGTCCTGCTATTTAGCTCTCTTAACGGGGCCCCTAGTGGCCTAATGGTCTAAAGCACTTACCGTTCCGGATCACTGCATTCTCACCTCTGTATGCGTGGGTTCGAGTCTCAGGCTCGGCTAACGTGGGTACGTGAGAAAGTCTGCCAGTAGCTTCTCACTGGTCGGTGGTTTTAGAAATTCTTCGGCATATAGTCTGTTTCTAAATTCTTTAGTAATTTTTTTCCCATAAACGAGAAGTTGTAAACGCATTACATCCTATTCATTGTTGGTTCTCTTCAACATAATAGCTTATTTTTTTATAAAATGCTGAACTTTACTAATTTTTTTACACGATCACATTAGTTTGCTTAGTACCTCTTGCTATTTATTGGCATTGTTTCGTTGAAGTTTGTAAAACCAGCTATAAACCTGACCTAATTACTCGAACGAAATGCTGACAGAAACAGTCCAAAGTAATGTATTTCATTTCCATAACCCGATTAATAAATATTCATCTTTTCAAAGCTATGCGTAGAATAGGCCGACTCACGAAAACACAAGGGTGGTATCCGGTGTGTCCAAAATTAATATTATTTTGAACAGAATATTCTGGTGATGCCTGTTTTCAAATGGTAAGCATTGCAGTATCTTATTTTCGTCAATCGGTCGAATTCAGCGTGCGTTTTGCTTCAGTATTGGTGACGGAAACCTTAGGTGCGCAGAAATGCCCGACAGCATTGTATATACGTGGTACAAACCGTCAAAGGGTTAGGCAAATAATACAGGCATTAGTAATTTACAAGAAAGAGAAACCTGTTACACGATGTTCCGTTTATGTGCAGAAACAATTATTTGATCTGACCAATACTTTTTCTTTTGCAATACAATTTTACTCTTAATGGCAAAACGCATAAGTTTCAAAAGAACGTTTCATGTGGATAAATGAACAAGATACCCAAATGGGCGTTTGCCTGCTGCCCTGTCTGGCCTCTGTTTAAAAACCAAATACAAGAGCAGATGGCCAAAACCTGGCTCAGTAGGATGCTATATCTGTGCCCAGTACGTTCACATATACATTAAATGAATAGTCATTTATTATGAGAAACAAATGCACACTATCGAGACGCTAGAGTTTGGACAATATCCATTTAGCGTTTTCTCTATACTGAACCCCAGCACCAATCCTCATATCAAAATTTGAAGGACACATAAACATGGGCAGTATATCATACACTGCGCATACAATAGCTTTCTTGATGATGCATGTGACAGAATAGAGCTTAAGACAATCTAGGAGGACTGCAAATGTTTGTTTAGGACTTTTGACTTCAAACTAGAGGGATTTTCAATAAGAACTGTACATTTTCAATTGTCACGTGTGTCTTCACCTTTCTTATCCCAATGAGGACAATGAGAACGTTTGTGTTTTTTCCGAGTCAGGGAACATTAGTTTGACTAGATCTTAAAATAATCTGCTTACACTAAACGAAGACTATGCTCCACTATAAAGTTGGCAAACAGTAACTCGGCAGGAATAGCTTTATCCATACTTGATGCAGATGCCGCATGAATGGATATCAATGATGGCGTATTTATTGTCGTGTTTAATATACTTTAAAATGCTGCATGACGCGTGATGTCATTCTTGACACCATGGCTTACTTTAAGATCAGCTTTATAGGAAGGGTAGAATACCTATTGATGTCCTTTGAACTTGATTCCAACCACCGAAATTCCCATTTCCACCTATCATTAAAATTTTGTGATATTCATTTTGCTTAGGGCTTGATAGTTTAGCATTGAGAGTAAACCGCAAGCTCGACAGACTTAAAACAGAGAACCAAACCGACCCTGTTTTATGCTGATTGAGGTTTGCAATAATCCAAACAGAATCAGCTAAAGTCCTTAATCCTTCCAAAATTAACTCTGATCACACATAGTTTAATCATTGTGAAAACATTTCAAACACTGAATCCAACTGCCCATGATAACAGAACTAAATCAATATTAATTGTTTTATGCTACCTGAAATTATCTACCAAATTGTCTTGCCCTGCTTAAGGTGATTCAAAGACTCATAATGACAGGCAGAATTTGAACATTATCCAGCATCTGAATATTTATATGGTGTGACCATACATACATGATGAAAACAACGAGCATCAAAGCCCATAGTAACAACAAATATTCACTTATTGCAGAAATTTTAAAGAGACTGGAAAGCATTCCTTCGTTGGAGTTGCAAATTGTGACCCGATATATTGTCTGTGATGCAAACGTAACCTAGTTGTGGGACTATGTGGCTAAGAAAGGTATGTTATTCACTACTAGCAGATCATGTATTGCTCTATTAAAAACCCTGGTTTATGATTGTTTGAATGATAACTGTTTCTATTTTCAACATTGCAATTACCTTTAATGCTTTTAAACATTAGAGGTTTTGGACATTGCTTTACTGAAAATTACTTTAACAATGCCATAATGTTTTCAGAGTTGGCCTATAGAGACAAACAGTACTGATACTTGATGCTGCATTAGTTCTTTCCATATCCAATATTATTGTTGAGAAAGAGCCTTTCTTCCTTCTACCACATTTACAGGTGATGGACTGTTTTGAAGAGGTCACAGATTGTGCATCGAGAGTTGCATTTTTAGGTCTGCAGCCAGTGCCATGACAATGTGGCTGTTAATGCTTGACAACAACAAAGAAAAACACATGTTAACAAACATTAGATAAAAAATAGACAAATACCTGTCCCAAGAGACCACACATTCTTCAAACAAATACAGTCGCTCACAAGAGAGGGTCTCAGAGTAGAAGGCATTAAATTATATACTAATATTGATCCATACAATAAAGAATCTGTTCTGAAAAGAAGGGGAGTCTTTCACAGGAGTGATCCTTACCATGTATAAAAACGCCCTGATTCAGGGTCCTTCCCTAGATTTTCTGATGGCAAACGTGAAACCTTTCTTTTTTAACAATGATAGGCATAACTGGTTTTGCTTAAAGCATGCTTTTTCTACATTTAAAACAGACACTGTTTGTAACAGAAACGGAATTGTTTAAGTATCATTATAATCTTTTGTTTACCAAGTGATCTATATACCAACGTTGATATAAAATGACATCAGAATAATTAAAAATTATCTTTTAATTCTATACATCATAATTCTTTCCAATCAACAAATCACATTAAGTCAATTCCTGTAAACAAAAATAGTAGATGCAAAAAGCAACTCAAAAACATAGATAATCTCTGGTCTCTTTACCAAACATCATGCACGTACTGTAGGTTTATATTTATTCATTTTATTTTATATATGGAATTTCAATATTTTTATATGGAAATATTAAGTAATTTTATATAACCAAATATATATTTGATTTAAAAAATTATATTGAAGGTAATAACGATTTGATTAATATTGTAATTATTTATATAATTTTTTTTTAAATATAAAAATAAGTCTTTTTCTGTTGCCAACAAATTTACAATTTGGATTTCAAAATTGTGTCTTCCAGGCTTAAACTGATTGGAATGAAATGGAAAATATGCAAATCCCAACTGCATAATGGTCTGCAGGGGAATACGGCAATGACTTAAAGATCTTTTTAAAACAAAAGACACCTTCTGTTGAAACCCATGCTATTGCAAGCATGGAAAAATAAGCAACTAGTAGAGCTTTGAAATGTCCACATCAACATCAAGGCTGGTTTTTGAATTTCATTACTAGAACAAGTACCATTTTACTTTGATTGTATACATAACATAACAAACCAATGCACAAAAATGCACAGGTGACAGTCAGCAAGAGTCTGAATAAATAAAATGCCCAGGAGGTAGCTGCTGGAGCGTGTGTACATAAAATACCCAGGGGTAGGCTAGTCACTGGAGCGTGTGTACATAAAATACCCAGGGGTAGGATAGTCACAGAAGCGTGTACGCATAAAATACCCAGGGGACAGTCATTGAAGAATGTGAACATAAAATACTCAGGGAGTACTCACTGGAGCGTGTGTATATAACTGCCCGGAGGCATTCACTGAAGCATGTGTACATAAAATACCTAGGGGTAAGCAATGGAGCGTGTGTACATAAATGCCTGGGGTGAGGTGGGGGTGGGGGGCAGTCACTGGGGCGTGTGTACATAAAATATCCAGGGAGTAGTCACTGTAACGTGTGTACATAAACGTCCAGGGGGTAGTCGTTGGAGTTTGTGTTCATAAAATGCCCAGAGGGCAGTCCTCTGGAGTTTGTGTAGTTCATGTGAATGGCACTACTGATACTGAAATCAAAAGTTGTTGAGGAACTTTTATTATAGTCACTTACCAGGAGCAAGTTTTGAAGATTGAGGGCGATAGGGTCCTAGAAGGACACTTTGATTTAGTAATGTGCAAGTTGCATAGAGTGGCTGACAAGAAATTTGGAAACTTTTAAATCTTCCTGTTTGCTTGTTTTCATCTTGCTACACTTTATTTGGACCATATTTGGTCTTATCTGTGAAAGACAGATATTATTAGTCATGGGGATCACAATGTGGTCACCGCATAGTATAATTGTTCAGGCTTTGTATAGTTAGAGACCATGTTTCAAGAAAAATGATGAAATAAAACTTTTGGCAAATCTGTCGTTTGTGCATGTTGCAAACTTTTTATCTATATACTAACATCAAAGTATCGTAGTTTTCTATTATCATTGTTAGTCCAGCCCCTCCTATTTACACAGTATTAATGTTTATGTTATTATTATACAAAATGTGCTCATATCTTTATCCGATTGTTGGAATATATATTTGTTAACATCTGAAAGTTTCTCCGTAAAGAAACACCATTTATCTGATGTCATGATACCAAACCAGTTGTCAACATTGTTGCTAAGTTTAGAAAAGGGAAATCTGGAATAATGCTAAAATGTCAATATTATCCATATATTTCGTTAGGGAAAAACTAACGTAGATTGAGTAATGAACTTAAAAACATTTAAACTCTAAATGGATTGAATCACTGACAAATTCCTGTACCAAAATAATGTAATTCGTTTCTCCAACGTTTACATTTTTTTTTCTTGCATTATCTCATTTTGAAAGTTATTTGTTATATTCATTATTATTTCTTTATTTTATTACATGTGAATAATGTGTGAGGATGTGTTTGTATCATCTTCTGATGTATTGTCGCTCTCCGATTTGATTGCTCCCCAACTCTGCTAATTCCTGAAGTACTTTGATGGATGTAATAGTCAAATTTTTAATTCTTGAAGATTTATTTATTTTATTAGTGCACTTGAATCACATAGACAATACTTTTCTGATTAAATATAAAAAAGATATATTTTACACTACGCACAGACATGCTGACACATCCATATATCATTTTTAAGGAAGTCATTGATTAGAGAGACATACAGGCAAAATTACATACATGGATACATATACAATTTTATGGTATGCATTGATTTGATACATCATCTTCATTATTCCCAATCCATAAAGTCCTAAAACTTGTAACTGTATATTAAACAAAACCAATACATGTCTACTCTTAACATCCCACACGGAAATAATTATCACAATCTATGTGAATCATGTATCAAAGCACAGTCGACGGAAGCAACAGGAACAGGCAATCGGAAGATGAGACATTAATGTATTGAGGACCGTTATTGTGCATATTTCCGATGATTATGTGGATATATGCTGAACGGAAAAGAACAAAATTTCAAGTACGAAGCATGTACAGTCTTCTTTCTATTTTACTTGACAATCCGCTTTCAAAGACAAATTCTTCTGCTATCAAGCTACACTACCACATGCTCTTGTTCTGATAAACATGTGATTACTGTGGCAAAAGAAGTAGAAGTTCAAAATAGTCAGATGCTTCTGATGCAACAAATTAGGCATGACACCCTATTCGGAATGAAGACTATGTAGATTGTTATTCCTATAAATAAGATTTTGCACTATTTATCAATTGGCTGAGTTGCAAAGTCTTATAATTACCTCAATTTTTACGTAGCATATTTCATTATTTCCAAAATACATGTTGTCGTTTAATGTTTGCCAATATAAAAAGACCATGAAGAATAAATTTATATGCACAACATTGACATGTACTATGTAACGGATTCGATTTTCATCACATTTCACTGTGTAGTCAATGTCTTACTTATTGCTGTCAGCCACTGCAGCCACACAACATGTTCACAAAAAAGTTTAGAACAAAGAGGAATCGCTGAACGATCCTAAATTTAGAACTATGATTACTAAGAAAGATTAGCGAAGACAGCCGCTATTAACTGTTTTCACAAATACTGGAGGGAAAATAAGACTTAACAACATTTAGAACTGTACTGGTGTATGAATTAAAAATTGATAAGATTCTTTTGGTGACAAAATGACCGTATGCACGTAACTTACAGTGCATTGCATTATGAAATAAAGGTCATGAAGACAACAGTTGGTCAACTCAACCTTTAAAATTTAGGATTATCATCACTAAAAGGCTAAGAGGTAAGATAATTCAAAGGATTCAAATTAGCCATCAAGAATTAAAGTAGTATCGTCTGCAAACTGTGACAGTAAATCTTCTGTTCCATTAGCTTGGTACCTTTCATAGTTTTATTATTTTTAATAATATAAACAATATTTCTGCACATAATAAGAAGATATATTGGGGTATCGGATCAGCCGTGGACAACCTCTGGAAATTTTGAAAAATTCTGAAAGCAAGACATTTTGCAAAACTGCTGATGAGCTATTATTTTAAAAAATTTTTGGTCCATCGAAGCTTTTCTTTTCCCATACTTTCAATTTTTTTTAAGACTTAAAATATTTCTAAATCATTCGATCCTATGGAACTATTCACTAAGGAATGCATTTGCTGCATAAGGTGTTTTCCTGTTTTAAATTAGGATGTTTTTCTTCTCCATGTATTTATCCTTAGTCCTGCATTTAATGCTCTAAATCGATCAACGCGACTAGAAGTTTTTTTTTAATACATAATAATGCATTTCTATCATTAAGGTTATTTACGTTTCTATAAAATTGACTAAATGAGCCATGTTGGGTTTTAAAGTTTCATTTGTGTCCATGACATGTAAAATATTTTCACATTGCTTTTTCTGGAGAATTGTTTATTCAGATTTGATCTCTGCATTGCCTCCGTTACCCAATGTGATGTGATTTTGAGGTCAAGTATCTAATTCACATTCTCTGTTTTTATATTTTCGAATTGTTCTTTTAAATTATTCATTTTCAGGCACTACAGATTTCACGCTTTCTTGTATATCTGTCATCCTGTCTTTAATTTCTTGTCTTGCTTATTTGATAATCGATGTTGTTCCACTTAGTGATAGCTGCTTAATGATAGCTCGTGTAACTATATCATTAGGCTTTCAAATGTTGTTGTAGATCAGCTTTTCTTAATGGCTTTTGAGAGAATAATCACCAGTATTGTACTAACGCAAATCAAAACTCGAGGAAAAGTTGGTCGTGTTTCTCTTCCAGCAATACACACGATGAAATTGTTGAAACGATTATACCACTCAAAATAGCTCCGTTACAGCCTCCACCCAATTTATATTTGCGTATATATTCAGCGCACCATTATGGTGTTCAATATCCATGAAAAAAATAGTTTTAAAATCTTCACTGGCTTTTCGGATGTTATGTCGTTGCACCTCTAGTGTACTTTGTTGATTCTGACAACGGCGGAGCAGCAAAAATAAGATTTGACTGTGGATGGACAATCCGACAATGACAGTGTACTTCATGAATTTTCTTATCTCATTAATGATAAATAGCTTATGTAAATAGCTTAGCTGTTCTTGAGTACAATTTTCTTTGGTAAAAATCATTTTGCTTGAAGATAGTCGATCGAGAAATGGCTTAAATAAACTGGGATGACGAATTTTCTTCTTTTCCAATATTCATGCTTAGATGAATTTTAGACTTTAGGTCAGAGGAGAAGCGAACCAATGCTACGTGGCAAATTGTGTCGATAATGTTTTATTATTCTAGCGACATCTTGTAGTTAAATGTAGCAGGAGGTTAACCTATGCACACTACATTCGTTTTCTATTTATTAGCTACAAAATGTTACACAATTAGCATAAATACCAATAGTTTAGCGAAACATTTAGCAATTTGTATTTTATATATATATATATATATATATATATATATATATATATATATATATATATATATATATATATATATATATATATATATATATATATATATACAATAAGAACAATATTATTGCTTACAGGAAAAGCAACAAGGAATGAAACAGAAATATGTAATCCATTGTTATGTGGAAAACACTCACATCCTTAATGAAATTAACAATGAGTAAAATCAAAAGTGAAATCCATTGTTATATGGAAAACAATTATTTCCTCAACGAAATCAATTGTTTCCCAATTTTGTCATTGGCAAACAATGACGAAATAGTTTGAATTATTGCTAGGAAAAAAAGTTATAAATCTAGCAGCACAGGGTGTCAACCCCTCAAGAAGTGCGGCCGACTTTTTTTTTTTGGGGGGGAGTGGCCCCTATTTACTGCTCCGTTTCAGAATCTGAGTGTAAACACTGTTTTAGCCAAATAGTTTTGACTCATTAAACTATCCAAAGGTCAATCCGAGGCTTGTATGAGAGACCGACCCCCTCCAAAAAAAAAATACGCGACCGATTTTTTATATTTTTTTTTGGGGGGGGTCAACCGATCTAAGGACGGCCAGACATGGGTGAAAAAAATTACGCAAAAAATGGCGGCCGACAATTTTTGTTACCCATCAATAAAGCCTCCATTGTGAAATCAGAACAATAGACAGACAGAACTTTTGTGAATGACAAGCCACCATACTGTAATGTGACCTAAAAAACATAGCACAAGGAAGTGCCTGCGACCATTTTGAACGACGTTTGATATCTGTTGAATCTTAGGTAATTGTTACATTTTCTTTTTTCTATTTTGTGCGAACACACCCCTGGTGAATTGCCAAGTGCGAAACGATATTTTAGAGATTCAGAGGGTTGTCCAGGCTGAATTTTTTAAAATTTTTTAATCAAGCACACACCTCCTAAGTGATCCCCGGGTGCTTTAAAATGAACACCGTTATTTGGGTTCGGAGGAGGGCCCATGTAAGTGCACCTATGTTAGCTTAATAAGTTTACAATTACCAATCCAACTATATTCCGTCTTTTTTCATGGCGTTGCGGGTACCCGGCCCCACTATAATAGCATCCGTCGCTGACGCTGACAATATGTCTGCCGCGTTTTTGACTCGAACCTATGAAGTAGTGTCCACTGGTCGATTCGCCTTAACCAATCGGCCACCGGACTCTTACAAATATACAGCTGAAATTAAATATATAACTATATCAATACCTATTAAACAGACAGACAGACATTAAACGTACACACGCATTTAGATCGTATACTTTATTTATCAAGTATTCTAGTATTTTAAAATTTACGATTAATGTAACAGGTACAGATTTCTCTATAGAGTGTGTTGTGAAATATACAATTTGTTGATTTGTGCCTGACTTGTAAATCCCAGCTAGCTTTTTTAATAGAGCATAGGTATATTTAGCGCAGTCAGACACGTTATCGGGTGTGGGAAACCCCGCGTGTTATTATTACCCGAAAGGTATATTTAGCGCAGTCAAATACGTGAGGTGGGTATGGCTAAACTGTGAGTAGAATTGAGATTCCGGCAATTCGGACAATTCATTGTAGATGGAAAAAATTACGTTACGTTACAGGAATACAGTAAAACCTTGTAAATCTGCTGACTTAGTGATCTGTAATTAAATCGTTGTTGTATAATAATGATGAGTGATTCTGCGCTTAGCGTGAAATTTCATACATCTAAATGAGCTCGACAACGACTTGATGCAATTAAAAATATCTTCCAGTTCATGATTCTGTCAAACAGCAGCAGCAAGAACGGCAGGATGCTCATGCGGAATTTACAGAGGGTACAGAACAGTTATTTAAACCACTCACAAAGCCATTAAAGATCTTCTTCCGTCGTTGGAAGAAACCGCTAAATCAACCGAGAAAGCTGCAAAAGGAACTAAAAAATCCAAAACGATTCTCCGTGAACTTCTAGCTGAAATAGCTGCAACTTAGCCACAATTACGGCAAGAAATACAGCAAGCAATAGAGGGTATAGATCAAGCCCTTGCTGAGATTGGTGATATAAGGGATCTTATTGAACCAGAACCAGAACCAGAATATGTTAAAAAAAAAAACTGCCTGCCCGATGTACCAAAGAATGGTTTACAAAACTTCATGAGAAACCTTCAGCGACTGCTGCAGTAGGATATTCGATTCCTGATACTCTTTTCGACTAAAAAACTGCCGATGTTCTAAAATCAGATTGGGTTCCTATTGTGTTTCGAAACTACCACAGTATAAATCGAATCTGAAAGGCATATAAGCCTGTATTTAAAGATGTTGAGAAACAGGTTGAGGAAGATCGAAAAGTGCCATTACCTGGAGATAGATCACAGTTAAGACCGCCTCGTGTAGACGATGAAGAAGGAGTGGAAAGTGGCTTTGCCACTCGCGATCGACGTGGTAATGTGATCAATGAATCGCCGGTGATTCGAAATAAATTTTGTCCCATTAACATCCTCGCTGATGCTGATCGACTAGAAATTATGATTGGTGGAAGACGAGCCGGCAACAATTCCCACCAAATCATCAATGAAGCAATCTTTATTTGTTATCGTTTAGTTACCGGTGGCTTCATGGACAGTAGCTTCTATCGGGAGCTGATCGAAGAAATTACCGACAATTACTACAGTGAGTGATCAATTAGATCATCGATAACAAAATAACATAATGATACACAATGCCCAACGTAGACCTGAAAGCGTCAGGGTGATAAATTCCACGATTATTGGTTTATAAAATGATTTACGAAGATGGACTCGGCGACATTATTCAAGGTTTATTTAGAAGGATAGCCCCAAAAGCTATCCTGACTGTAAAATAATTAGGCATGAACGTGATCGAAGTGGTTCGTGATAAGGGTATTGGCATTGTTGGTAATGTTGCTGGTAAAGCATTCTATGAGATCAAAGAAAGACTCGCACGATTAGTACCACGAAAACCACAGCAGAATAGGAAGCAATTCCAGCGCAAGCATTCCAGTAAAACTACCCAGCACCGAAGTAATGCCACCAAGTGTCAGCAAAATAATAAATCAACCTTCAAATGAGCGGTTGAAAGAATTAGCTGGAGTGCCAATGCCGACAAAACAACAAGCAGCAGCCGAGAGAGAAAAAATATAACAGCAAGTGTAATAGATAGAAGTGGTCTGGCTCGACTGTCGTTTTAAACAACAACGAATATAAATAAAAATTGTTCAAGCGTGTATCTGATACAGCATTTGACATGGACGCACCGGTCCTCAAAGATGATTCAGTGCGTGGTTATCAGTATTATTCTTATGATGAACGTGTACCTGATGGACGAATCCGACTACAAGTCCAAGATAAAAGCAGATATTTTCTGCCCACCGAGGCATTCACTGAGATCGAAGGTCAACGTCTGAAAGCAGATAATGCAGGATATGGAATTGGTGATCGAGTTGGTTTTGTTAACAATGGTTTTATTGCTTTGTTTACCAGTGCCACGTATATAATCGATAGAAGGAATATTGAATCATCTCTCGAAAATGTTGACGTTGCTACAACGATATTAGGTCAGTCAAAATACTTTGATGATTATTCAAGGTCCGCTGGTCCGTCAATGATGTTTGTCAAAGATACCACTGATCACCCTGAGAACCGAAACGTAACGATGAACGGTGCTGGAGATGCAGTTGCAACAATGAATGAAAATTTCAACTTAGGATTCACAGTACGTAGATCAATGTTAAATGGCGATGAAGAATTTTCTTGTGTAATTCCGCTATCACATATCTTTGGAATCTGCAGACATGTTAGAAAAGTTATCTTTGGTACCAAACACACAGTGGTACTTGTCAGAAAAAGATCCCGACAACCACGCATTCTGGCGCCCCGATACAGCTGATCATGGTAAGGTGAGACTGACAACACTTTCATTGTGGATGGCAACTATGACGCCATCACTAGTTGAAGAACAACAGCTGCTCTCTTTCATGGACAACGGGGGCAAGTCAACACTATGATGGTTGACGATGACCACAGACAGCCTTCAAAGTAACGTTGCTGGGTTATTTACGTAGCAGATAGCATCGTAGCAAGGGAGTGTCAGTTCCACGACATGTATTCATAGCGTTTCAGGATAACACCAGAGTGTATTCACAAAAGCGAAACCCAATGGTGTTTGATACTCTCAGGGTTAGTGAAATTTCTCTGAGAATAAATGGACATCAAGAACCATCCGAAGAAGTGTTATTGAGTTTTGAAAACAATCATGTTGCACGTGTGTATTGTTGGTTGATGACATTCACGGGGCGTGATCAAAATGTTGATACTGGTTTGCAGATATCTCAGCTTGATTTCTCAACGCTATATCCGATCAATTATTTCTCGCTGCAATATTTGGATTTATTTATACAATCTGTCGCTGATACACATTTTAGAGCTCGTGTAACACCACCAGCTGTTATTGATAATTACAGAGGAATCGCTGTTATACTGCCAGACAAAACAATGTTGCTTAAAGCTGTTGGTGGACGAATGAGCGTGATTGATGCGCCTGTTGAAACAGTGTAAGTGTTTTCCGAATATGTAAATGTTTTCCGAACATATAAGTGTTTTCCAAACATGTAGTTGGATCACAAGCGATCTGTAATTAGATCATTCATGATGTTATAATGTTATATCATCACGTCAATGTTACTTCAACACCTGGTCAGATTAAAAAAGTACAATCCGCATCGAAGAAGAATTCTGGGGCAAAAATAACTCTGAAATCAGCGGCGTTGCAGAGCCCAAATAAATTATCGTTGACTGAACGTCAGTTCAAACATACAATGACGCCAAGAAATAAAAATCTGGCGTTCGATTTGATCTTTCTGCGAATGCGATCAGCGACAGAAATAAACCCGGCGATATATTTCCGTTTCAAGCGGCGTTACCAGCGCTAATTTTAGCAGCGGTTCCAACTGTTGCAAAAGCAACTGCACATGGTGCTGTTAGAACAGCTGCCGAGATGGCACTAAAAAAAGCAACAAGACACGGAGTGTCCCGATATGGCATAAACACCTCCAAAAACGGAAGGGGTCTAAGATTACCAGGAACTCGGTATGGCCAAAGTCTGAGACTGCTGGGGACACTTCGTTAAAGCTTCCCATGTCCAGGTTTGATTACTTGATGCTGCTCGGCGATTAAACATAAGAAACTTCAAAGGTGTTTTCATGTGTGATCAATTACCGAAAAAACTAGACCACGTTGAAACCGATATCATTAATCTCGATGGACGTTCTGGTCCAGGTACTTATTGGGTTGCATACGCGGTTGATCCACGTGGAGTTGTTTATTTTGATTTGTATGGATTGGCACCAGCGAGAGAATATTAGAATATAGCAGAGTGCAAAGTACTCCGATCTGGTATTCAACATTACAAACACAGACAATAACGTACCCACTAATATGCGATCCAGAAGTACTTTCTGTACTTAACGACGTTTCAAGGTCATCAGCTACGCCTCGTAAAGTTGTGCATGAGTATACCACCTGTCGTTTTAAACAGGTTATTAGTTTATAATGGTAGATATTTACGGAAGATCTGCTAGTGGAAAGGCCCAGAGTGACATTGTTTTAAACAAATATGCAACATGAAATTAACTTGCGGATCTTTTCCGTCTCGCCGATGTTGATACAATTGAAGTTGTTGTTTTTCAGGATCAGCATGGGCGGTTATAGACGAGCAATATTCCGCAGACAGATATTATTTTGCGAGTTCCAGGCGTGACCGAAGATAACTTAGTGATTTTATACTAAAACCGGTAAGATTAAAGAATCGAAGGAATCAATTCTAACAACCATGGGAGAGATTACTGGACGTATTAGAATAATTGGAGATTAACGTATGTCGATCTCAACATGAGCAGAAATACAATTACCAATTTGAGAGAACCAAACTCAGACGACGACGTGGCAACAAAAAATAAGTGGACAACAACAACTCCACAATCAGAACTGAGATCAGTAAATGCGTTGCTAAAGTCGCTGATGCAATGACTGGCGATCTCGACATGAGCTGAAATGGCATCGCTAGCTTGATAGAACCAGTGTCAAAGGTTGACGATGTAGCTAAGAAATACGTGGATAACAGCAACATCCTGATGATGAGCTCCTTCATGACGCTCAATGATGGACTGACCACACTCAGATCTGAATATAATAATCATATAACCACATAGAGTCATCGACGATTTCTTTAGAAGACCAAGAGTCGTCGAAATTAAGGTCGTTGACATCGCTGAAAAAATCAAAAAGATTCAAGATATTGTGATTCACACGACTCCGCTCATCAACACGGTATACACAGTGGCCGCTGGATCAGCAACATGGTCACAATAAAACAACTCCATCAAACATACCACTGAGATCACCGGAGTGTACAGGCTCTCCGTGTTTAGCCCCGCTGCATTTAGCATATTTGAGACATATCTATGAAGTCATTTCACCGATCGATTTTCCGGAACTCTGCAGGTCGTGTTAAATCAAAATACCAAGGAAACATTCATACTGGATCCAGAAAAAAAAACAAAAAAAAAACATTAATAGCAACGAATCATTGGTGGTGTCTGGAATTCGTCGCGAAAACATCTCAATTGGTAGCTTAGTATATACCATAATGAATCCCACACAATCCTTTCGGTATAATCAAGCATGTGCATGGAAGGAGTCACTGAAAGAAATTATCGACGAGCACATGACAAAGCATAAAAAAAAGATATCGCAGACGAATAATCGTCACCGACAATATTGTATAAGCGGTTTCGTCGCTGGTCGCTGGAACAACGACGATAATCGGTACTTTATTAGTAACTCACGTGATACCGTCCGTGGTTGGAATCGGTGTCTCTGTTATTGTCGGTGTTGCTGGTATACTCAATATTATTGCGAAAAAATATCTACATGTACCAGTAAAGAATTGCACGAACACACAGAAATATCTTAGGCTAAGACATATGCGTGTATAAATATATCATCAATACTGTCAGCGGGGTTAAACGATGATGTAATATCGGATAATGAATTTGCTGCAATTAGGGATATTTATTATCGATATTACAAGAACGACAACATACCAGTGACAGCGACAACGCCGGCAGCGACAATGTTGCCCGCACCACATTTAGAATCCGCCGTATAGATAATAATGACCGCAGAAATAACCACACGATTGGAGCAGATCATCACTAAAACAACGCCACCGACGATCACAATGATATCAGCAGCATCAACACGGCCGCAATTCGATATTGGTTTTCCTACTCCGATAAAAGCCCAATGGTCGGTCACTTGAAATCGCACTGGCACAATTTCGACTTTATTACAGTTGACCAAACATCAGAGAAAACTCATTTGCTGGATTAGACGCCAACAATACACTTGTATTCTCGCATAAAAACCAAGCCTGTTGAGAGTGGGCGGCCAAACCCAGATTGGAAAGTCGTCAGCGTACCAGCAGGATCATATCAAAACGAACAAATCAATGATGAACTTCAGCGTAGAATTAAATCAATAACAGGAAAGGAATTAAATCTCGTATCAAGGTAAACGAGCCTACGCTGAGCTCCGCCATTGAAATATCTGCAGGGGATTGCACGGATATATACGTCATCGATCAGAACAGTGCGTGGATGGCCATTGGTAGCACCAGCTGTTGCTGAACAAAAACCAGAACCACACAAATCTGATTTCATTCAGAAGAAAATAATAATAAAAGACATCACAGATTCTCTTAACTATTATTTGTATAATGTTCCTCTGGGAGGTGGTGATGATTTTTTTATATATAAAAACTTTAATCAAGTATTTATCCTGCACGTTGGTCGTAACATGGCGGGTCTACCAGACCACAGACTTAAGATTTTAGATAACCAGTGGAATTGCCTGTGTTTGAGTTGAAAGAATTTAGAAATTACACAAATAATATAAAAAATTTATTTCGAGGTTCTAAACGTCACCTGATATGTGAAATTAATGAATTTATCAAAGATTTCCCTAGATATTCATGTATTTGATAAACAAAGAAAAAGAATTGTTAGATTAATACATGAATTATGGGAGTGAAATAGAATCTGTGACTAACAAGTGTATAAATGAGTAAATAAAAAGAGTACCATACAAAACTCATTTTCTTGATTATTTTAAGATCACCGAAGACCAGCTGCCCACATTCAAAATACAATGGATTGACATCGATAAATTACGACAAGAAATCAATGACTTAATTGACAACATTTTCAAGGGTTTACGCCGCATGGAAAAAAAAATGGGGCCTTACACGGAATTCTCCGACATAATAACGATCCGGATGGTGGTGGTCGTCATGTATCGCCGGGATTTGTCAATATCAAGTCGGCGATTTCTGTAAATCTAGTGCGTGACGCAGTCGACGGTAGCTATACCGTGTCTGGGCAAGTAACTCAAGGGCAGGCCCAGCAGGGATATGTTCTTTACAGCATTTCTCCAGACGTCCCGCCGGGTCATTTGATTGTGTTGGTGCCCATTAATCCTGTTTATTTACGATGTCATAATCCATCGCTGTCACGAATACGTTTTCATCCAACCGACCAAGACGGTAATTTATTGGACACACATAGGGAAGAATTAACTGTTCGTTTGTATGTGCGTGATAGACTCTGAAAAGCCTCTCTCGGCCAATGACAAAACAAAACAAAACAAAACAAAACATTTTATTGTCGTTATTTTTTTACTATCTGAATATTTTTGGTACCGGTGACGTCGCTATTCTGTGGATTCCTTAGCGGATTCGGGAATCTTAGCGGCAGATTGAAACCAATCTGACACAAGTTGTTTTAGCTGTCTGGCACGTGCACTTACAGCCGCTTGAGTTTTATATTGTCGAGACAAATCTGATCATATTTTCTCAATGGCACTTGGTAATGGAACTAATTTAGCTATATCATGTTGTTCGTATAAATCCGCCAATGCCAATTCCATTTTTGCGTTGGGATAATTTGATAAGTCTGTACTCAACCGCAAGCGTATATCTGCCTCTTTATGCCCCTGCTGTATCATCTCAAAATCATCGTTAATTCTTTCAATATCGAGTTGAATCGCGAGATCATCTTGCTGCATTTGTTCGATCGTAGAGATAATCTCGTTAATGTTTTCCAGGTTTATTATACAACAAATGCATTTCTTTAATAAAAGATTTTATCTAGACCAATTCAATTACGTGTTGCTGGATCGCGTAAACTTATCGTGATGAATCCATGCGGGGTTTTCTGAGCATGTGGGAAGAAAATTTTAAATTTGTTTATATCCATGTTGCTGGTAGAACATGTCTGATGAATATTTCGAAGCTTATGTGTATCCACACCGTTAAAAATAACCCCCAAATTGCAACTATCTCTAATTACTTTGAGAATCTGAATATACCGCTGAGTAACGTAAATGGCATCTGTATTTTAATGTCTGCCCCGTGAAAATATTCTTGCTGGATTTGCTTGTTTATAAAGCATGACGTCATCGTAAACCACTAGATTGTTGATATCCCCGTTAAGATCTTCGACGGACGGAGCATCGTCGATGTCCGTGATGAATTCAATAGCTTCGTCTTCAGCCGCCGCCGATTCATTAAATTCCTTAAGAACATTATAGCATCGTTGGTCATCCACGGGTGGCGCTACTAAATAAAGTTTGTCCCACTTGAGCCACCTCATTATTAGGTTGAGCAACAACTGAGTTTTACCTGACACAGATGGACTAATTATAATAGCTCGAATGGAGTTTGGTAACACTGGATGACGTTTGACCGGTGCTTGCTCGTGTGTTGCTGAAAAGTCAATCACGTTCATATTGTACAAATATAATATTATTTATAATCATGAGTTTATATTGTGTTCGATGCTAGACAGTCACTTGTACCAGTAAATTTGTAAAATATGGCTCACAAAAGCATATGTTTGTGACGTTGGATCGCTCGGCGATCAGCAATGCGAGCATTGCCGTGGTGATATTGCTAAGGCACTCAGGAAAAAGGCCTGGAACGCAATGGGTTAAGTATCCTGGTGAGAAGCATCTTCAAGAATATAGTTATTGTGGTCCTGGGCCTCGCCGTGCTAGTTGACTTGACGAAAACAATCAACCAAAAAGGGCGAATTTCCGGTAAATGTAATTGATCAAGTGTGCCGTAATCATGATGTTGCGTATAAAGATCCAGATCTACAACAGCTACATATTGCGGATGTCATGTTGATTCACAAGCTGAATTCGATATATACCAAAAACTTATGAGAATCACCATCGAACTGGTTGATAAGATAGCGATGAAAGTAAAATAGTGTTAGGAGCTGGCAATTAAACGCTAACAATTACATAATGGAGTTGATTTAATATAGTCCAAGAGGATATTGGAGAGGTACAGAAGCAAATAAAAAACTTGCAGATGTAGCAGGTGTCTCACGCGCTGTAGCCGTTTATTGGTTGTCACGACAGGCCATATGGCAAATTTATCTTCCACGTCCCAAAACTATTCAGCATGTACGGTTTGTTGTCAGCACACCCAACGAAGTTCCTCAGGCAGATATCCTGTTTTTACCACATGATACAAACGGCGCACATACAAATACGCGTTGACTGTCGTCGACTTTGCAAGTAGATACAAAGAGGCTGAACCATTATCGTCTAAAACAGCAAATGAAGTTGCAGTAGCGTTTGAACGAAAGTATTAGCGAGGACCATTACGATGGCGATGGTACAGGTTGATCCTGGGAAAGAATTTCTCCGTGCAGTAACAATGCTGATGCAAGAACATAAGTTAAAATCAGACCTTAGCACACCACGATACATCGCGATCAGGCAATCGTTGAACGATTTAATCAAACACTTGCACAGCGACTCTTTGGACATCAATGTGCCCAAGATTTACTAAACGGAATGCTGCGCGTTCAGGACAGATCTCGTGGATGGGTTGCGAGACTACCTTATGTGGTGGCCGCGTTAAACAAAGAGGTGACTCATGAAATTAACATGAAACCTGTTTATGCAATTGCGACAAAAACAACAACAACAACAAAAAAACAAACACATGCCGCAACGAAAATCACCGGGGGATCAAACACAACCAGTGTTGGGTAGTAAAGGAACAGTGGAGTATTTATATGAACCTGGTGAACTTGAGAGTGGTGCAGGAAGAGCAACTGGTCCCGTGTGGAGTGTAAAAACACATACAATTTTCAGTGTGGTAAGATCTAAACCGTCTAGCCGTCTTCCAATCTACAGAGTAGATTCCACAGCTCCTCAAAGTGGATGTTTCCTTGAACAATTAAGGTAATTCCTGAAAACACCAATTTACCACCAGACTGGACACACGCCAACAGAAAACGCTAACAAGAGTCACTAGTTCTGATGAACAAAACTCTTCTACGTCTGTTAGAGTCAAGACATGTCAGTGAGACATTTTCGCGTGTGTGGCCGAGGATACTATCGGCACTATCCACGGTAAATTGTCCTGGTCATTAGGAAAATATTGCCACAACATTATTGTGTTAAAGCAGGCGCAGTGATTATTTTGTTGTTGTTCCAAATTCCACATCCAGATCAAACTGGCTCTGTATTTTTTGTCATCTCGTTCATAACCAGCTAATTTTTTTTTCTTCACCGCGTTGATAATTCCTGGTAACGCTGTTGATTGTGACGTCGAAGTCGTCGTTGGCAGCTTCAACACGTAGACAACCCTGAGTAACTGAGATATTTTTGTTACTCTAAACACAACCAGATAAACTAAATGTGACCATTCGATGCGATCATCGACAATCGAGATATTGGTATCTGCTATTGTTAATCCCTGAGACGAATGAATTGTTATTGCATATCCCAGAGTCAAGCGGGATGGGTTTAGTGACAGCGCGTGTTGTACAGCCTCTATTGGAACCTCGACGATATCATTACCAACGAGTTTTTATTTCATGCCCGTTCCCGGAATGTCCACGAGTATATTTTGCCGGCGTGTATCTGCAGGGCGATAACATAACGGGACTTGCTGAGTTGGAAATTTTTGTTTGTGAAGATCAAATAATTTATGCTGAAATGAATCTTGTACAATTTTCCTGGGTACAACTATTAGATCATTAGGGCGCCGTGAGTTCCAGAAATTAGACATTGGTGTCTCTGGAATTACAGTACGCAAGATTTCTGATTGAATTTTACGTTGTTATAGTCTGATTAGCAGTTTTAACTGTCGTAATGTTTCATCATGTGATCGATGATCATACATCATTTCTTCGTTGTAGCCAACGTAGTTGCTTAACCAGTCATGTGGGGATTCTCCATTAAATGGCGGAGGTTGCCCTGGATCGCCACATGTACTAATTACCGTGTTTTTCGTCGTTATGTAATCAAGAAATATTTTTAAAATGTCATTAGACACAGTGCATATTTCGTCCCCAATATAAATTATCGGGATATTATTTTGTCCCATTCGTTAGGGGGTTCATTCATCACCACGCCATCTAAAGAAACTATGATACGTACATGCGCTGACACCAGGATGTGGCATCTCTCTGACATGCCTGTGAGTTGGTGTCAACACAATCATATCTGAATTTCTGAATAATTCTATCGCAAGTGTTGGTTTCCCAGAACCACCAGGACCATTCAGATAGATCATGCTATGTCTCGTGATTGGATCATTTCCTGACGGCGCCGATGAAATCTGTGATAAATTATTGTTGCTGTGGTAGATATCAGGTGCTTTAACGTCGGCAGATTCTAGATAATTGCGTATTTGTTCATGTTTTGTTCTCCACGAACCCCAACTTGTATCCGCAGTGTCCTTGTAAATAAATGGCTCAACGAGATTCAATTTTGATTTGTCAATATTAAAAGAATCCATAGCGACTCTAACAACGTCATTGGGAAATCCATTGATCATCGATAATAGGTTTATTGACAAATATGCCAGCATAAATAATCTCAAATGAGTAAACTGAGGAGAATCGCCGTTGCAGTAGCTGATGATCGTGCCAATAATTGTTCCATCTTGTGTTGTTGCATTTCTCCGTGACACTAATACGCCTTTTGCCACTATGTCGTTGATAACAAACTCTAATTCTCCTGGATCCATGATTAATATTGTACAACGACGTCTCTGATGTGAATTTGCCATAATATTTCTACAAATAATTTGTCATCCTGTGGTAACCAAATTTGATGTTGTTGTTGTATGAAATTATCGCAGAGGTTACAGTTAACGATGTGAGTATCTTAGCATCGATTCCGTATCCTAATAACACTATTGGAGCCCAGTCACGCTGAATTTTTGCGCATCGGTCGTTGAGATTGACATTGGTATCCGGTTTTTTAAAATGACGGCGGAACAAAATTGCTATTACAACATGAACATTTGCCGAAAACTCGAATGATTCAATTTCGGCAAATGCAGTAAGATCGATACTTGGTAGTGGTCTGTTTATTGCAACTCGTGTCATTTGGTGTGTTGGATATCCGAATCGATCAAAATATGGCTTACAATCATCGAGTCCAAGAAAAGCCGCCGGATAAGCAGCGACATTGTCAACAGAAATCATTTCGTATAGATTATATGTTGTGATCCAATGACCACCATGCCCAAACTCAACACATGATTGTGATATATCGTTGAGAAATTCCTTTGGTGTTTGATGCCATTAATATTTTCTTTTGTGTTTGGCTATATGAGCCACAACAGACGACACTGTAAAACAGCTAACAAGTAAATCATTGTTATCTTCGTGATATTTTACCGCAATCTGTTACATCGCACGTTGGAGTGATTCCTTTGAGTCGTATAAAATCTGTTTTTATCAAGTGTGGTAAGGTGATTTATCACATAGTCGGCACACTTTGCCTACAGTATGTGCAGTTTCATATTTTTGATATTATGCATGTGAACATATCACTTTATGTTATTCTGATTGGTCCAAATAAGCCCATGAAATTATTGTACCGTATTCTGTTTACTGATTGGCTGTGCTTGTGGAAAACTTTTGTAACCCCGCCTTCAGGAATTTTGTTTTCATTGAACAGTTTTGGCCGCCATTTTTTGATTCTACTCGCGAGAGGAAATTGGGAAAAAATGGTCTTGTCTTTTTCAATATTGCCAATTTACCCCCACAGGGGTTTGTTATGTCATGTCTAACATATCATAACATTAAAAATGGCAAAAACCCCAAGACAAGAACAATAACAACAAGTAAAACTACAGGTATTGCTTAGATGGTAACGATGGTGAGGGTGGGAATGGATGGGCAGTATATCTGTTGCATGGAATCCACCCTATATACAAGCTTGGTTTAAATGTGAACTTACTGAAGTAAATAAACTCACCTTTGTTCACAGAGGAATGTAGACATAAACCGGTCTCCCAAATTGACAGAACATTATCCAACCACAGCATATTTACGCGGTAAATATGTGATGCAAGTCCGACTCAAATCGAGATTTGTGTACGTCTTCTGTACAGTCTAATGTTCCAAATCAAATACTGCAAATATTCGGTCACAAATACATTACAGTAAATATGCGTATTTCTGCATCCAGTAATCTTCATTTCACAAAAATATCGCAACAATGCAATGTTTAGTCGTGATTGGAATGTCAACGTAAACACTGTCACCGTGTTGTGTTGGCCAACTCAAACCGGTTCTACTCACCGCATCAAACAATGTGACATCGAACGCATTGGACAATTTGTGTTGACAAATGTTTTACCTTTTGTAAAATGTTCTGTTTATTTGGATGGACGATTATTCTCTGATTTATAGTTATCAAAAATGTATAATATACTTGTACTATTTCAACTTTGTTTGGGACCATTTTTATGCACAACCATTGAAAGGTACAGCGTCTGTCAGAATGAACGAAATTATTCGTTCTTCTTTCTATCCAAATAATTTCTACTGAAATAAAACTATGTGTTAAAAGAATCTCAAATGGGTAATGATTTAATATTAAATTTATGAAACTCGTTAAATAATGTCCATCTTTTGCGAGCCAAGCCTCGCAAAAGCTGGACATTATTCAACTCGTTTCTTAAATTCAATATTTAAATCGTTACCCATTTGAGATCCTCTATTTATTTTAGTTCCAATAATAAGAGAGTTTACCCAGTTATTTGTTTTTTTATTTGTGATTCTGTAAGTCCATTCCCGAGTTTTTGGGCTTACAAACTATTCTTGTACACGTTGAGCCACACAATTTAGCGAGCCTGGTTTCATCGGTGTTAGAGCAGTTATATCTGGTTCATTCAGGTAATAAATTGCGTATATAACAGCTGTCGCAGGATAAGAGTTTTTGTAGTATGTATTGTCGATTCCGATAATGTTCTGGTGCTGTATTTTTGTCCAAGATGACTACTGGTGCTGATCTTGATTTTCTTACCGGATCCATTTTATCACGTAGTCGGAGTCAGGGGTAACACACACATATGTGTAAATTGTGGCGGAGAAAGATACATTTCACTTAAGATATATTTCGATGTAACAAATGCTGATGATTACATGAAAAAAAAATCAACAAGATTATATCGAGAGATACATAAGAAAAAAAATTGATCAAGTAAGTGATGAATCAACTGAATCAAAATGAGCAGGAGTTATAGGACATTGCAAAAACAAGAAAGAAACCTCTCGGAAAGATCAACAAACATAGATATCACATGATCTCTTTTGTGATTCATGAAAAATATTATTATTCATATATATTAATGTACGAGTGTTTTCAAGGGTGGTTTAGTTGTTCTGTCGAAACCGATGATCGTATAGATAATCTCCAAGCCATAACGCAAAGAGAGAACTGTAAACGGGGGTAAAACTACAAACTTGGAAAAACACAAAAATCACAACAACCGGTTAAATCAGTATATCTTGATACTGCTGAAATAACTGAATTTAAATCTATCAGCTGCAGGAAAATATTTTGATATTGATCCACAATCAATTCAGTATGCTGCTGATGGAATAACTCACTCCGCTACATCAAAACGACTGAATAAAAAAATAAAGCTCTTATTTATCATTTAGTAAACACCTCCATGTTCAAGATCTCTTTTGTCAATACTATTTTTCTTTTGACGAACATATCGTCATCCGGTGACTAAAAAATCAACCTTGCCTGATTCAGGAGAAAACAACAACGAAGCAACGAAATTGCACAACGCAGACAATAACAAGTTTTTCTTACAACTATTGGTTACTGAAACAGGGCCTTGTATATTTGTTTTCATCATTTTCACCCATGTCTCGCCGCGCTTTGGTCAGTTGACCCTCTGGACTTTGAATATTTGTTTACGTTATTTTCCCCCATGTTTGGCCGCTTTTAGGTCGGTTGATCCCCCCTGCTATGTCATGACTTGTTCACATTGTGACTAAAAGCATCAGATAAAAATATTCACGTTTTATATGACATAAAAAAACATCACGACATGTCACATGTAGTTTATGTTGCCATGCTTTGGTTATTCCAACAGTTCCATGTATTTTTTTTTTGCGTCAGTGTTTTCACCCATGTGTTGCCGCCCTTAGGTCTGTTGACCCCCCTATGCTGCTAGTGTATACTTTTCTACTCTTTTTACATCTTTAATTTCATGTTACGAACCATTTCGTAGTCAATAATTTCCTACCACACATCAAAATATGATTTAATACACGTACTTCAACAATTAAATTTCGGTATATTTTAATTTTCTTATATATTATCATATTGATGTGATGGATTATGACAAGTTAGGAAACTCAGAGTTTTGAAACCATGATAATCAAATTTTAAGTTCAACGTTGAATGTATTATGCTAGTGCAGTGACAAGCATATAAGCCCATTATAAAATGATATACATAATAAATACATTTTTGTGGCTAATGTAATATTTTTTCTATCGAAATTTCTACCTATTTATACGAGAATGTTTTCCTTCTGTTCAGAGGCAAATGACTAAAAGATAAAAATAGGGATATGAACTATGAACAAATATTAGAAGTTGAAGGTTTACAAAACATATTTGAAGTAATTTACTCCTATCCTATTTATCATAAGGAAAGGCTTAATGAGAACTTCAGGGAATTACCGTTCTCATCAATTCAGTCGTAGAAACATTACATAAGGAAAATTAAATTTCCTACATTGCTTATCAAACTTGAAAATTGTGACAGGTACGTTAGAAGTATAAGGTATTTCTTAAATTGTTTAGAAATAATGGTCAGTTTGTGCGTGTATATAGAGACAAATAAATTCATCTTCTAAAGAAATTTGGTGTTTTAAATGAAAGAATCCATCAGTGACTATAAACAAAAATAGAAGGAGAAAATGTTTAAAAATGTTGTTCATTATATATTACAGAATAGAGGAAAGCAAACCTTTAGAAATTTTCTCATCTGTTTTACATGGCAAAAAAGCTTTCGTTGTTATTCAGATACTTTCCTATTGTACCTTTCAAATTTGTTTTATGGCTGTGAGAATAATATTCTGTTTCATCAATAGGTGATTAACCGGTGACATTATTTACGGTTGTTATTTTCTTTTTATAAAGATCATTTCCAATCAATTGGTCAAAACAACAATAACATTCCCTAAATAAAAGTATAATTTTTTAAACTTTATTTTCATCTGCCGTCGGTAAAATATGAAGACGTTTACAATATGTATTGTGAAAAATAATTTATGATTTGAATAACATTTGCCACGAACAGAATTTAATAATTCTAAATAACATTTGTCATTTGATGACACTTCTCATGAATAATAACATCTCACATCTGGCTAATGTTCAGATAGCATTTGCAGCAAATAATAAAATGATTTCTGAAAATTTCAGCATATAGTACTGTTAATTAAAGGTAGTGTTTAGGTACTGTTTTAAAGAATTTAACATAAAATGTTTTATGGAATATGTGATTGCTTTACTGATGTCTGATACACTACGAACTTTCTGTTTAAGTATATAAATAAAAGTGAATCATCATATAGATTTTTTATTCAGAAGATGAAATAACATTCTCGTTTGAATAGAAAATGCAGCCTATATTTGTCGAGAAATTCGGTGAATGAAACATTTGATGTATGTTTATGAGTGGGGTGAATGAAAAGGAAAAGGACTGAAAATAGTACGTGCAGCCTTGAGGATACTTTGGCTAAATCTGTAAACTGCAAGCGATCCACATGCTATCTTTAGTGCCAGTATTATAATGATCATGATAATTAGTCTTTGTACATATGTTCGATATCCATATAAATTATTTTTCAGGTAAGAACATTTGATCATATGCTTCTGATATTAAAAGATACGAATAGTGTTTGTTGTCACGAATACACGTGTTTGTACTGTTTATATTTCCTCAGCTGTGCACAGGTCAGACAAGCAAGCACGAACATTTACATTCGGCATAAATTTTTTGCAAAAGTAGCTGATAGTTCGCATATTTATAAACTAGAATATTACAACAATGCACGTAACAAGTGTAAAACTAACACAATACACACACTTTATATGATATATAAAATATTCGTCGTTTTCATCCTTCATTATATTTTTCAATGAGACTTTTCTTGCAGCTTTTAGTTGACAAATATTGTATTTTGCAATATGTGGTGATATTCATACTTGGAAGGTCTTGCGGCTATTCGTAACTTTGGAGATTAAAACCTTCTCTGAGCAATAATAAACGAGATGTGTGTTTTGACCATGAATGGTGGCTTGTGGTTTTCCTGGTCTTCTTCGTTCCTCGACTCAGCGGCTAAACGTTTAGTTTATAAAACAGGCAACAGTGCACAATCATAATCCGATTTTCTTTGTCTTGTATGAATATCCTCTTCATTTGAACTGTTGAGTTGCTGTTGCATCTTGTGTTATCGTGGATGGGCAAATCATCCTGTTTAAAAAGGAAAGATTGTATTTACCGTTTAGACTTCACCATTTTGAGTACAAATATCCAGCCAAAATATGGTGTAAAGAAAGAAAAAAGTTCCAATAGTAATGGGCGCATATAAGATCAAGAAAATCATTATAAATAATTTTTCTGCATTTTTAGGTACATTGAGAATTGATCTGAGTGCTTCGTCTAAATGGTAACTGGCTAGGTAACTATATTTGTTCTATAATGGTACGTATATATGGTACATATTATTGTGTATTAAGTTGTCTTTTGTTGAAGAAATATGTGGGGAAATTTTTGTTGCATTGCAAGTCGTAAAGAATCGAGAGAAAAGTCTTTCGTTATGCTCATACCTGTACGGGAGTATAAAGTGTAAACCGTAACTAAATTAGCCGAATGATTCATGAGAGAGAGAGAGAGAGAGAGAGAGAGAGAGAGAGAGAGAGAGAGAGAGAGAGAGAGAGAATCGTTAAAAGGGCACCTCATTTACAGTACTGTACATGTTTCTTGGGGCTCTTGCTCGAAACAGTCATGGTGCAGGCTGCTTCAGTTTCCAGATTTGTATTTTCGAGTCGTCACATACACAAGTTCCTGTTTTAACCAGTTTTCGAACCCGCTTTTATTGTACAGCTTGTTTTCTTTACACGCAGGAAAGCGTCTTCTTATTATCGAGTCATTATCTTGCGTGCCATTTCTATGGTTCCTACCCATTATATTTGAAGGGGAGTACAATACTTGTAAAGACAAGTCACCTCCTAATGGGTACAATGAATCTTGAGCTGAGTTCAAAAGGTTATGTAGTCTCCTAGATTATCTTTTATGCCTTGCAAACATTGGTAACGTTAACACAGGTATTAATTTTCGTCATCATGGCAGGAAAGTTGGGGTGGGGAGGGTTTTATCTGCAGATATTTACAGTCTTTATCATTCCATACTAAAATTAATGATCTAAATGAATTTAAATTGATTGGTCTCTAAGTCTGTTAGGTAGCTCATTCCAAAACATGGGCTTTGCATATCCAGCTTGTTGTTTACTATATGTTGAGGTTTACTTTTTATGACATCTTAAATAATTTGAATATCTATCAATTGTATTTACTTTATTTGAAACATATTTAATCATCCAAAACTTGGGAGCATGCTTATTTAGAATTGTAAAATTCTCTAAAAGTTTAGAGCCACAGCACCGTTCGAGATTAGCATTTTTGTCTCATGTAAAAGCTTATGATAACTGCTTTTATAATCATCATAGACTAATCTCATGGTTTATATATTTTTAGGTCTAGTAGTGTTCGTGTCACGGCAGAAATGCCTGGCTGAGGGACATGAGTTGAAATATAAAAAGATAAATCAATGCATGATTGTCAACTTATTGAGTGTTGCCAACTATTTAACTTCTGACCAATATGCTGCAACACAGACAGTTGCCTCAAAGCTTTGCTATAGAGATTCGTTCATGAGAATCAAACTGGAGTGGATAGTCAAAGTGAATTGCTAGCAATTTATCAAGTCCTTCACAGTTTATGACTGCACTGCTTATGCTAAGTACATGCTTCATGCTGTCTCTTTACCCACATCTTGTACTTGAAACCTTTCAGGGTTTGCTTGCATTTTATTTGCAGTGAACAAGTCAATCTGAAAGTTGGATTATGTTTCAAGTCATAGTGTTAATTCATGTGGGGAAAAGGACAAAGCGTTATCACCAACATATCATCAACATATTTATATAAAGATCGATATTTAAAAATATTAAAAAGCATCACTGATAAAACATAAAGAGGCTAAAGTCCGATGATTGACAGCTGAAGAACCACTTTTTGAATTTCAGTCCAGCTTCTCATTTCAAACTGCGTCTTATTTTGCTGCTTTCGATTTAACAGATAGCTCAGTAAGAGACCCACTGAGCCATCTGACATACGAAAAACAGCTGCAAATGAAAGTATAGTGTGTGAGACGGACAAAAACCTTAGATCAATAAATCAGAATTACAGCTTCATAGTTGTATTCCTTGCAAGTTCTTCTCAAGTCTTCGAGTAAACGCAAGAGTGGTCTGTCATTTAGGACCTTTATGAAAAGCACACTAATATTTGTTAAAATGTTCAGAAAAAAATATCAGGCTAACTGGATCCCAGCTGATGTCTCAAACAGTTTGGATGTGATGGATAGAATGCTGAAAATGGAAATTACTTCGGCTTTATTCTAACGAACAGGAAAAATCTTTGATTGTAAAGGTTTGTCTATTAGACCTGTCAAATGGCCAGCATGGTTTGGTCTCCCAGCTTTAACGGTTTCACTGGAAGTTGATTCTCCAGTAAATGTTTCGAGTTCAGACATCTTATCCTTCTAGACAATTCGTTTTCTTAATCTGCTTAACTTGAAAAACTGTACATATGCTATTATGAACCTTAATAGCCATGATGCTTTGATGAGTTAAAGGGTAAAAATGAACACCCTTGCTAATGGCTGATGTTACATTCACATGTAAATTACTGGAGACTTCCCGGTATTGTTTACAATATTTATACCTTCAACAAGCGATCTTATCTTTAGCATCAGAACTTGTAATTGAAAACAAGGATGTAATAGTTGACTAGACGTTTCAAGATTTAATGCTCGCAGCAAATCATTCTAAACGGTATGTTTCTGAAGCGTATTCTTTAATTTGTTTACCAAATTTCTTTGC
>JAECUM010035761.1:0-33710 GCA_016617855.1 Megalonaias nervosa
CACACACACACACACACACACGACAAATAGCCGTCTGCAGATAATGTATATGATAGCCATGCGCATAGTCTTTCAAAATAAGATATACACGGCGGTCGTGCGTTTGGACTTGTACAATCATTAACTGAATGTTGAAAAACACTGGACACCAGGTTATGTGGTAGAGGATGCCGACCACATATAGGAGGGCCCACTATTTTGTAATACTCAGTGAATAACCATTTAAAATATACAAAACACATTAATCATTGTCATGTTATAGGAATTACGCATTTGAAACAAAAACTATTTCAACAATTTGTTGAACGTTTTACGTTCATTTTATGAATGGATCCTGAACATCGTAATACACTTCACTGCCATTGAAGCTCGTGTACTTGGGTGATTCTCATTCAGCAGCTAACGAAACTAAGTTGTTATAGAGGACCCAATGTCATGCAGCAATGAAACATAACGAAATACTGATATTAGGAAAAAATGACGAAATATATAAATAAAAACTGAAGATACCATTAAGAAAACATGAGCCAGACAAATTATGTCAAATGTTATCGTTGTGATCGTCTTAAAGTTGCGATTATTATTATTATTATTATTATTATTATTATTATTATTATTATTGTTGTTGTTGTTGTTGTTGTTATTGTTGTTGTTGTTGTTATTATTATTATTATTATTATTATTATTATTATTATTATTATAAAGCAATTGTAAGTGTGGTACACTTGACACAGAAGGCATAATGGACTAAAGAGCAAAGTTTTTACCTCATTGGAAATATGATGAACGGGACAACATTTTGATTTTTAACACGAACTTTAGAAGATCGAAACTCCGATCAGAGATGCTAGAACTCTGATCAGTGATGCTATAACTCCGATCAGTGATTCTAGAACTCCGAACAGAGATGCTTTTACTCCGATCAAAGATACCAGAACTTTGATCGGAGATGCTGGAACTCCGATCAGCGATGCTAGAACGCCGATAAAAGATGTGTCAGTGGGAGTGCAAAGTTGAAAATATATCGGATGCATAAACCCAACAATGTTGTGTCACGTAAAATTTGTCAGTTCAATGGATGCATAAACCCATCAATGTTGTGTCACTTGAATTTCATCACTCTTAAGGGTATGCTATACTGTAAGTATAATGCGATATTCGTGAAAACCAATTTTAGATTAGTGTATTTTTTCTCAAAACTGGTGCTTTTTTTTCTTGCAGGTACAAATAGAAACACAAACACATGCCATTAATGTGAGAAATTTTAATGACATACAATATTAAAAATTTAATAAATACTATAATATAATAATTGTTGTCTGCACAACTAATTTTGTGCGTGGATAATGTAAATTGGAGAGTTCCAACAAAAAGACGTTTGATTCAAGGGTGGTCTTTTGCTAATACAAGTACGGATGGGAGGAATCCTCACTACCAGATGATGCATCTCACGTCTGATATTTTTTTATATATATTTCATTTTGGAAATTCTGAGTTAAAGACGAAACAGAAAATGTTGAAAATTTCGAATAAGATTAAACAGATTCTTTGTGTTAGGTGCGGCAAAACTCTTAACACCATCCCGGACTCCACGTTCCATTGTAATATTTAGGGTTTGATTTAGGATCCGGTGGTGGATAATTGGCGGGAACCAAGGACTTTTTGTACTCCGCAAGACGTTGTTTCAGGCTGTCTACAATAACGGGGTATTTCTCGGCGATGTCGAAATGCTCTGTGGGATCGTCTGCTCAGAGAAAAGAGAAGAATTATATTTTAAGAAATATTCTGTTTCTATCTCGTACAAGATAAACGAAAAAGGGATTCTTTTTTCTGCAGAGATTCTTTGCTTAAAGGACAATTAAGGTTCACGTTGTCTTTGTTTTGTCCAGTAAAAGTTGAATCAGTCATGTATTCATAGTGATTTAAAATCGTATTAGGTTTCTAAATAGATGCTAAAAACAAACAAGTAAACGAATATCACGGAAGAAACATTAAATAATATATTGTACCAAAACTATTATGTTCGATACTTACCGGTGATTAAAAAAAGCCGGTATTTCGGCTCGGCAGAGCTGTCGTCTGCTTGGTATTTGTCAAACTCATCCAGACGAAGGTCTCCTTCAACTTTGGGCAATGGATACCAATCGTTGTATTTCCCCGGGCTTCCCTCTATAAGCTTATAATCACCAACTCTATAGATGGTCACAGGAAAGAAAGCTTATATGTTAGTGTTGGTGAGATTCAAAATTTAAAGACTGAGTTCAAAAACAGTACAGCTTGAAATAAGAATTATTTTCCATGCTATTCCACAAGTTTCTTACATTTTGTGTTCAATATACAGTGTTTGAGACCTTACTTTGAATTACTATTAACTACTCCGAGATGTAAATATTTTGTCCTCAGTGTGATTTCCTTATTTATAAGGGTGTGTGTGTGTGTGTGTGTGTGTGTGTGTGTGTGTGTGATTTTGGTTTTTAACGTAGCTTCAACAATTTTCCATTCATATCGCTGCGATGTCTGCAGTGTGGCAGTTTATAGTGATGTCTAGCACTGGGGCATCATGCCGCAGACATGTAGCATTATGCCCCAACCAGTCACATTATCCTGACACCAGGCCGACCAGTCCTAACACTAACCTCTTAATGCTGAGTGTCAAGCGAGGCAAATGATAGTACCATTTTCATAAGTCGTTGGTATGACTCGGCCGGTGTTTGAACCCGCGACCTCCAGCATCCGAGGCGGGCGCTCTAACCATTTATGACATCGGAGGGGTCCTCCTTATTATAATAATTCTCCTGATACAGCTTACCTTGAATGTTACGTCATTGTTCATACTCCTTGTTTATCTTTAGTTCTGTTGTTAAAATATCGAAGTTTCTCTATGAAAGGTAGTTTTAGTTTTCAATTAGATAATTTCACATTCTTCAATACATGCGCTTGTAGCATTTTTGTGAACTCAGCGTTAATAATAAACTGTTTGTTACTAGACTGTGTAACTACAATACCAATACACACGTATTGAACAAACCTGATAGCGGCATTATGGTCAAGTTCATCGATGTTGTATACGAACTCTGACCTCGCCGAAGGCTTATTGTCACTGATTGTTGGCCACATGTCCTTGCCGTCTATACCAGGATCTGGATTAAAAAGTTAAAAAAAACCACAACGGACTTAGCTAACTTTTAGAAGTGGACGACTTTTTATAAATAAATGTTGAGGTTCATGTTTTAAAAAAGTGTATGTATGTATGTATGTATGTATGTATGTATGTATGTATGTATGTATGTATGTATGTGTATGTATGTGTGTATGTATGTATGTATGTATGTATGTGTGTCTATGTATGTATGTATGTATGTATGTATGTATGTGTGTATGTATATATGTATATATGTATGTATGTATATGTGTGTATGTATGTATGTAATATATATATGTATGTATATATGTATGTATGTATGTGTGTATGTATGTATGCATGTATGTATGTATGTGTGTATGTATATATGTATATATGTATGTATGTATGTGTGTGTATGTATGTATGTATGTAATATATATATGTATGTATATATGTATGTATGTATGTGTGTATGTATGTATGTATGTATGTATGTATGTGTGTATGTATGTATATATATATGTATGTATGTGTGTATGTATGTATGTATGTATGTATGTATGTATGTATGTATGTGTGTATGTCTGTCTGTCTGTCTGTCTGTCTTTGGATGTATTGATAAATAACTCATATGCACACCTCAAGCCTAATAAACATGAGACGATTTCACAGAGACATATCATTGATTGGAGCAAAACACTCAGATTATGCTTTAAACAGTTTCCATCATGCCAGATTCGATTAGGAAAGTGAGAATATATGCAATTGGATAAAAATAAAAGTTTTCATAGGTTCCTATTAAGGTGGATGTTAAAATCCCGCGAATGGTTAGGTGATGACTTGGGAAGGTCTGTGTAACGGCATATGAACTATGGGAACAATTGTTCTTGCATTTCTTTTTCTCGGTATTAAAGTAAAATATCATTGAGAAGTTAGGATACTAATTTTAAACATATAAGTATTAAAAGCAACTAGCTCTGAAAAGTTAAGACACGAAGTTTAAAAATGGAAATATTAAAATCAGTTAACATTGAGAAGTTGAGAGACAAATTTTAACATATTAAAATCTGGTAGCACTGAGCAGTTAAGACACGAATTTTAAACATGTCAATAGTAAAATCAATTAACACTGAGAAGTTAAGAGACGAATTTTAAACATGTCAATATTAAATCAGTTACCATTAAGAAATTATGACAATAATTCTAAACATGGTATTATTAAAATTAGTTATCACCCAGAAGTTAAGACACATTTTAAACACGGCAATATTAAAAAGCAGCTAGCACTGAAAAGTTAAGACACGATGTTTAAACATGGCAATATTTGAATCAATTAACACTCAGAAGTTATGACATGAATTTTAAACATGTCAGTATTAAAATCAGTTAGCACAGAGAACTTAAGACATGAATGTTAAACATGTCAGTATTAAAATCAGTTAGCACAGAGAACTTAAGACATGAATGTTAAACATGTCAGTATTAAAATCAGTTAGCACAGAGAACTTAAGACATGAATGTTAAACATGTCAGTATTAAAATCAGTTAGCACAGAGAACTTAAGACACGATGTTTAAACATGGCTAACAACGAGATATATAGCACGGAAGCAAGAACTTAGAAAACGAGATAGGATTTATAACTTATTCTTAGTATTACACGCTGCTTTTACGATACTGTTGGGTTACATTTCGTTTATATTTGAGTGGACATTGAAAGTTCATGCAGAATGATTTAATCTAAACTTGTACATGTGTAACAGAATTTAATTTGAATACAAGAAATTCGTTGACTACTTTTCAAGCAATACTAATGGTTTACCTGCAGTGCCACCAGCCACATGAAGCAGGGTAGGGAACCAGTCTACTGCGTGCATGATTCTGCAAAACAGGTTGTCATAATAATCTGTGGAATTGTCTGCTATTCGCAAAGAAAAACTTCTCCCATCAGAAACTCTATAGATGTCACCTGAATCGGATGTCAAATAACTCTATAGATGTCACCTGAATCGGAGGTCAGATAACTCTGTAGAAGTCACCTGAATCTGATTTCAAATACCTCAGTAAATGTCATCTCAATCTCATATCAGATAACTTATAAACACCATATGCATCTGATGTCAAATGTGGTAATTTTTATTTGATCATTCATCCTTGACAAAGGAGTTTAAAAATATGATACTCAATCTATAGATATAATTATGGACAAGCACGTAAAACCGTGTTTTTGATTTTGTTTTAATGCATAAACAGTGTGTTGGTAGGACTTAAACGTCTAATGAATACGATATTTAATACTAACATTTAAACATAAGTGGTAGTGGTGGTTGTGGTAGTGGTGGTTGTAGTATTAGTATCAGTAGCTGTTTAATTTGGCTTGTGTGGTTATACACATTGCAGCAGCAGTAGTAGTAGTAATAGCTGTAGTACTAGTAGTAGTAATAGTAATAGAAGCAATAGTATCAGTAATAGAAGTAGTAGTAGTAACAATAGTAGTAGTAGTAATAGAATCAGTAGCAATAGTAGTAATATAAGCATCAATAGTAGTAGAAGTAGTAGCTGTAGTAGTAGTAGTAGTAATAGAAGCAGTAGTAATAGTATAAGTAGTAGTAGTAATAGTAGTAGTAATAGTGATAGAAGCAGTAGTAGTAGCTGTTGTTGCATTTTGTACCGATATTAGTAGTAGTTGTACTTCTTCTCACTGTACCAATAAAAGAAGTAGTTTTTTTAATACTGGACCAGTAGTAGTAGTAATTGTATTTGTTGTAGTATTAGTAGAAGTGGTAGTGTAGCAACATCAGTAGAGTACTGCAACAGCCTTAGGACGAGGAGGAGTAGAAGTAGGACTCTTTTTGAAAGGTTCTCCATTTTATACATGGCATGCTTACTCTGTGTTTAGATACTTCGTCTGGTTTAGAAGAGTATCACTGTAGACAAAAGCTGATCCCTTAGTGCCTCCCTCCCAAAGGGTCGTCTTGGCCCCTCGTAGAGGAAGATTGTTTGCTCCTAGATAGGTGGGCCCGCCGTTCTTTTGTTGAAACAGGACAAAAATGAATTGCTAAAAATGAATTCTTGACAAAGAAAAAAAATCCACTTGAAACATTCAATAATGTTAAGATATATTTAATATAAATAAATTTCCTTCGCGAATTTTAGTGACTGTTCAATTTTGCATGCTGAGTATCAAAACTAAATAATAATGACATAGTTACATTAATAAAAATGACATACTTACATTAATAATAATTACATACTTAAATTAATAAAAAATGACATACTTACATTAATAAAAATGGCATACTTACATTTATAAGTAATTGCATTTTCAAGCTGTATTGAATTGATTATGCTTGTACTATTTTTGTATTATTTTGGAGAGTTTATCTCTCTTTTCTACCCATCTATCTATCTTTCTACCCACCTGTCTATCTATTATTCACTTACGTTACTAACATCGTTTATTCATTTATTCATTTCAACAAACAAGACCAAACAGTTTTAGCTATATAATAATGATCACTTACATCTGTTGTGAAAACCAGAAGTAAATTGTCCATAAATCCTCTCTGCCTCAACACAGCAGTTATATTTCCTACTGCCTCGTCCAGTGCGGATACCATGCCTGGCAATGAAGTTTGTATTGCAGTGACCAGCTCATGCGTCAAAATACAATACAATGATATAACACACAGTGATATAACATGCAGTACTATTTCCACTTTAAGCTAATGGACATTTTGATCAAGTTCGTGTAAGAAATGCATCCAGTATAATTTTATCAAAATTAATTAATTCCTCTTGGAAACGTCATTTTATATTTGTTGAGATTCTCTGTCAGAAACGGTCGTAACTTTCTTTCAAAGTCTCAACCTTTGACCTGTAGCTTAATTTACTTTGTGGAAATCTTGACTGTAACAGTAACGATATTACAAAAGTGAGAGAAGAGTTCAGTCTCGGACAAAATTGAATTTTAAATTCTGAAAGCACGGAGCCCTTCAACAAATTTAATTTTAAATTCTGAAAGCACGGAGCCCTTCAACAAATTTAATAATAAAACGACTAGAAATAACTATAATAAAAGTTGTTCTTGATTAGATAAATAATGTTGATTATACACACCGTGTTTCACTTTACATAAAGTATTCTGAACTCAATTCAAATTTAGTTTTCGTACTTCTGTTTTCCATGCTAATAAGACTTTGGTTGTAATTAGCCACCTCGTTATGTGTTTTAATAGACTCCACCAAGAGTTGATACTCACCGCAGTAAAGTCTCCGGTCCTTGTCTTCAATGTGAGCGTATATCTTCTCAAACCGCTCGGGCACCTACAAATGCCACAAATGAGGTCAAGTTCAAATTTATTACAAGTTCCACAGAAACTACAACTTTTTAAAAGTATCATGTTATTTACAAAATTTAGGTCAATTGATCGCGAAGAGAATATAGGCTTCCTTAACAAGCAATGATTTTCAAACCATTTTAGAGGCATGGAAGAAAATATTAACTGCATAGAATAGACCAAAAATGTTAATTCAAGAAAACCTAGCATATCAAGGAAAAGAAGCACAGGATATGAATACAGAAAATGGAACTTTAAATGCAGACCAACACTAAGCCATCCAACGACCAGTGTATGTTGTCTCCTTTCCTGTAGAGAATAAAATAATGTCAACTGTACGTACAGGCACACTAAATCCATTTCAGAAATCGTCGAAGAACGACATGATTAAAAAAGTAAACGAACTGCCATTTTTGAAGTAAGACATGCTTTGAAAAGTCCATATAAAATGAATCAAATCTTTCTAGAAAGCACTCTTTGTTGAAAATAATGTAACGCCATTTACTGTAGGGTTCTGTAAGATGAAACATCAAAATATAACACGTTTGTAACATTGATTACGCCACGTGGAAACGGTTTCATTTTCAATCACCCGTGTTTACGCTTCAGTTCTAAATCAATAATGTTTACAAACGGAAATAAAAATAAAAAGCAACCTTATCACAGAAGTACATGGTATTTGTTGCAGAAGTAACTGTAAGATATTATTGAAAATACAGTTAATAAATCTAATACTAAACCAGACTGCCCCCTACAGTTTGACTGTTGGATTTACATGTAATATAGTGTATATTTAACACTAAATCAGACTGTCCTTAGCAGTTGCGCTGTTGGAATTACATATGGTACAAACGCAAAACCAGACTGCCCTCTACAGCTTTATTGATGGTCTATACATAATTGCAACATTGACTTCATTCGTTAATTTATTCTTAGTTCATTGTTCTGGACAGTGTTATGTATATTTTTTTTGATTCCATTACAGCTTACTGTAATGTAACATTGTTTGCTGGACTTGACCTTGTCCAAAATTGAGTTCATTTCTGTTTGACCTGAATGACTTTTTTAATTTTTTTATTTCAATGATGTAAACAACTAATAATAGCATTATTTTTTATGTGTATGAGCTCAGTGACCGAATTATTCAACTAAACAAGAAGGAGATCCCCAAGTGAATTCAATAGGTTATTGTGTTGCAAGGAAACAAGGCTCATTAGATCATGCTAAAAATTTATTTTCCATTGGGTAATGGTTGCTTTTAGAAAATGCTAATTTGTGACCTGAGGTCAAACAGAGAACTATATTATCTTGTGACCGTCAGGATTTTACCAGTTGTGCTTTAACATCTAGCACTTTAAGTTGTATTATGTTGTGACCAGTTTGGGTTGAATTTTATTTTCTTCAAATTATTGAATTCAAGTGATTATTTTCTCTGGAAATACAAAAGTGCTCTGACAAAATTCTATGACAAAGACATTCATTGAAATTTATGCTGAATTCAAACCTGGAATAATATTTCTGTGATTCAACAAGAGACTGTTGACATATCAGTACTTCGTAAGCTATCACAGACACGTCGGCGCCTTCAATTTTGGATCTCTTTGGGACTTGAACTGAGTTTCATTCAGGATTTTTTATTACTAGGACTTGTGTCTTTAATTCTTGGATTATTTTTGGATTTAATTCGCAATACCATATGTTCTTTTTTTTTCATTTTTCACTTTGTATTCTAGGGAAATAAATTATTTGTTAAATTTTACAAAGCTTGTTGTCTTCACTCTTTTCTGTTACTTATTTTAAGACCATAGACTCGAAGAACAGTAAAAGAATTGACTTGAATTATATGTAGATTTGTTAACAATAATGACAAGATGAAAACAAAATGTTGTCTCAGAGCAAATCCAAGACATCAAAATCAGTCTAAACCTTATACAAACCTCTAGAGGGGCATGCACCGATTGGAAGGCAAGATACAGGAAAAGGGAGTCATTTTGCGGGTTCACAGAATTCAGTATGTCGATGGCCCTTGTGGCAAAGGTTTGCTAAAGATAAAGATTGAGAAAAAGCTATATGAACCCCTTTGGTGATTTAACTTTGTGTCACACTAAGATATTCATTCTCATTGTCGTGTATACAGTAATATTACATCAAGATAAATGGAAATATATACATATGAGTTCTGCCGACCTATGGAATTCCCGGTCTACTTATGTTTAGTAACCTATCAAACTAAGCGTTGCATTTAATGTTTGGGAGAGTTTTCGTTGTACCGTATACGCATGCTCAAAGATTCCCGCTTGAAATGCGGTTCTTGTCACTTGTGAGAAAAAAGTGATCGAAGCAATACATTTGTGTTATGCATTCTCATTTGAGATTCAACAAGAACACCAGCAACAAACATCACAATAATCACGATATAGTCATGATATAATATAAACGTACTTTAAGCGAATTCGATTTATTTTTAGTGCATACTGATGTATTTTTTTAAAAATGCTTAAGTTGTGCTGGTTTCATTTTGTATCCGATATGAAGAGGCAATTGGATAAGTGATGAACATTAAGGATTGATTGTCCAGCATGTTGTGAGTGCGTCTATAAATCACGTGATGCTTAAACTTCTTCCCGGTGGTCATTACGTATCAACACGTGTTAGAGTTTGATTGACACAAGGCGATAATGACACTTTCTTCAATATCGCCTTCGTCATGCTGAGGAAATCTGAGCTAAGGCCGTTGACCAGCACAACGTGGCAGTCGATCCCACCCCATTAAAAGCTAAGGCCATTGACCAGCACAACGTGGCAGTCGATCCCACCCCATTAAAAGCTAAGGCCGTTGACCAGCACAACGTGGCAGTCGATCCCACCCCATTAAATAAATAATAAGCAATAATATGAGCCTCAACAGCGTATAATTTTGTTTAAAACAAAATGAAGCGTATGTGGTTTAGTTTACCTGAGGAATTAGGCTGTATCTTTCGAAATGTGAAGGAATTAGGCTGTTTCTTTTGAAAAGTGAAGGAATTAGGCTGTCACTTTTGAAATGTGAAGGAATTAGGCTGTGTCTTTTGAAATGTGAAGGAATTAGGCTGTCTCTTTTGAAATGTGAGGAATTAAGAGATATGAACAACAAAAACAAACGATCAACACAAGATCTTTCAATGTAAATGAGAGTCCTCGTGTATAAATATAATTTATTTCCATAATCTTTTGTGGAGAAAAGGTATTATCTTGGATTTATTGCAAAAGTTGAATCTTTACCCCGTATCAACCTATTTTTGAATTACCCAAGTAGGTTTTCCATGTTGTAAGCCCCATTTTCATCACTTAAATTGATACGCTGAATGTGGCGAATGTTATTACGTTGTAGGCAGCGAATAAAATGTGCTCATTTGTTTTCAAATGTGTTTCACTGACGGGCTCCAGTCCAACATACCTATCAGACCTAACCCGTGTGTACACACCTGCAAGATGCTTACGCTCCTCATCTGACACTCGTATTCTCATTATTCCCACTATGAAGATGAAATCATATTGACAACGCTCTTTTGCATACCAGGGCCCAGCAACGTGGAACGAATTGCCCACTGCACTTAGACATAAAGACACAGTGATCTCATTCAAGAGCGCTCTTAAAACTCACCTATTTCAACTGCAAGAACAGACTTCAAGACCTAATAATGTAACCTTGCCTTAAATATTTACAGCATATTTTCTGTTTCTACTTTCGTGGTGTTTGTTTTTATTTTTGTAATCATATCATTATATATGGGGTTTTTTTTAAGTGTTGTCAAATGTTGTAAAGCACTTAGAGCTTCTAAAGATTAGGCGCTATACAAAGTCCTCATTATTATTATTATTATTATTATTATTATTATTATTATTATCTGGAAACACGTTATCTGTCACGGATTTAGCATAATTTCAAAGCACAAGAATAGTATCAGCAATAATATTCTTAGAAACATTTGGAATAATTTGGCATCAAATAGACAAACAATTTGAAAAATGAATCTGGAGACAGCTATCGTGCTTATACAGATTATGTAAAGACCACGCGAGATTCCTGGTCTTGCACGTCCGTAATCATTCGGAATGGCTGAAGTTATCTACAATGTATAAGCGAACACGTTCATGCACGAATGATAGGTGTGTCGGTGTGTGTGTGTGTGTGTGTGTGTGTGTGTGTGTGTGTGTGAGAGAGAGAGAGAGAGAGAGAGAGAGAGAGAGAGAGAGGGAGTTGAAATGCGTGAAAAGTTTATTTTGATGAATAACATTTAGAGAGAGAGAGAGAGAGAGAGAGAGAGAGAGACAGTGAGACAGACAGAGACGAACAGAGTAAGAAAGAAAGAAAAAGGTTTGAAATGTGTAGAAAAGAATATTTTGATAAACCGAACGAGCGAGCTAGCGAGCGAGCGAGCGAGCGAGAGAGAGAGAGAGAGAGAGAGAGAGAGAGAGAGAGAGAGAGAGATGTATCAAAAGACTAATTTGTGAATGTTTTGATGAAAGACTTTTATGTTTATATCGCCAAGTTTTTTTTATTTTATTTTATTTTAACTAATGTATAAAATTAAACAGTGAGAATGGATTAAGATCGAGAAACCACTCTGATCTGTGTGTGACACACACACACACACACACACACACACACAATGGATTTGTCTGTTGCAAAAATACGAGTTCCCCTTCTAAGGCAAGGTACATTATTCCAATCTTATAATATCACACACACTCTAAAATAACAATTAAAAACAAGACTTGCCTCCTTCTCACGAGAATAAATAGTTGAAATACAAGACAGGTTCAAAATTAGTTTATATTTTGCAAACTATGCATGTTTAATTTTTTAGAGTGATCAATTCAGCTTTATGTGAAAAAGCTTGCCAGTAGCTCCCGATGGGTCGGCGGTTCTTTTGAGGTTTTCCCTGTTTCTTCTCGACCAGATCACCGTGTAACATGGGCTGAAAACTAGCATAAATCCAACAAAAACCGAACAAAATTTACTAAGATTAACTCATTGTAAATTACGTTAATAAATATGACAGAACTTAATAGCCATCTACAGCTGAGACAAATTTTTATTGACCAACGTGTATGGACTTAATCGTACTCTTCGTGTATTCTGAGACCAACTTTATTGACTTGATCCTACTGTTCGTGCCAGCTAACACCAAAGTTATTGAATTTATCCTATTGTTCTGTTGGAATTTTATACAGGTGGAGATAAATTGACGTATGAGACTGGCGCTCGCATTCATCGGATAAAACGTCAGAGTCAAATTCGTTAAATTTTACTTTCAGTAAATGAAAGATCTGAGTTACAGACTTTGGAAGGCTAAATTACAGAAAAAAGTTTACCTACTATGTTTCATTAACTCCACTCAGCTAAAAAAATATATGATAAGAGAACCAACAGAAACACGTGTTGTTGAAATGTGTGTGATTTGGATTTTTTAACGTAGCTTTAACAATTTTTCAGCCATATCGTTATGATATCTGCAGTGTGGCAGTTTATAGTGATGTCTAGCACTGGGGCATCATGCCGCAGACATGTAGGATCATGTCACATAAAGTGACATTATCCTGACACCAGGCCGACCAGTCCTAACACTAACCTCTTAATGCTGAGCTCCAAGCGAGGCAGCTGTTAATACCATTTTTATAAGTCTTTAGTATGACTCGGTCGGGTTCAAACCCGCGACCTCCAGCATCAGCGGCGGACGCTCTAACCAGTAGGTCAACGGAGCGGTCTTGTTGTGGAAATAATAACCATCAGCAACTTAAGACTATATCGAATAAATAGGTAAACTGATTATCGAGCCCTTTTTTTCTCCCACTGAATATGTAGACTGATCATCAACACTTTTCTCTCGCTATATGGCAAGACTGATAGTCAAGCCTTTTCTCTCGCTACATAGGTAGACTGATTATCGAATCTGTTTTCATTACATGTTAAATCAAGTTTTAACTTTATTTCACATGATGATTATGAAAAACTTACCGCTGAATATTCTCCCTCTGTTGGGTGATATACATCCTTGTTGAACCTGAAGTCATAGCCAGTACCTATAGAAATATGAAGGCAAGGTTGGTATTTGTTTCAAGCATCTCTCTCTATCTCTCTCTCTCTCTCTCTCTCTCTCTCTCTCTCTCTCTCTCTCTCTCTCTCTCTCTCTCTATATATATATATATATATATATATATATATATATATTACATGCCAGTACTTAAAATAAACTCCATTAATTTTATACGGATGAAAAACTTAAGTGTGGCCATATTGATCCTAGCTAAGTTCGTACTGACAGGTTCTTTAGACGGTAAACACACTTTTTATTTAGTACAAACAGAGTTGAAAACGGTGCATACGACTGCGAATAACAACCCACGAAACGCAGGTCTGACTGGACAGTGACGTGCAAACTTAGGTGAAAACGATGGTCAAGTTAATAAATTGCTAAAATCTTCTGGAAGATATATCCCTCTGAATAAAAGTAAACATATTTTCACAGAAGGTTAAGAGGCAATAATTCTATTAAAAATATTATACCAAATAAAATACAGAAGTAATTATTTTTAAATCCGTGGAATATAGACTAACGATGATGATAATATCGATGGTGATGCTTTTAGTAGCAATGATAGTGGTAATGATAATGATAATGACGATATAGGTAGGTGTTTCTAATTATCTTACCGACGTCGTGAGTATAATAATCCTCCGCCCCATTGTAGTATCCCATAAAGCTATCGAAACCACGGTAGGTCGGGGTGTATTTCCAGTTACAGTAACCAAGGTGCCACCTATGGGTAGTTTGAAATTAGTTAATTATGAGTGTTGTTAAATAAGCATCAGCAATTAAGATCTTTTTCTTAGGTAAGTATTTCAAATACATTTGTATGGGTAGGTATTTCAAATACAATTGTATGGGTAGGTATTTCAAATACATTTGTATGGGTAGGCATTTCAAATACATTTGTATGGGTAGGTATTTCAAATACATTTGTATGGGTAGGTATTTCAAATACATTTGTATGGGTAGGTATTTCAAATTCATTTGTATGGGTAGGCATTTCAAATACGTTTGTATGGGTAAGTATTTCAAATATATTTGCGTGGGTAGGTATTTCAAAAACACTTGTATGGGTAAGTATTTAAGATCCTATAACATAAAGTGAATCTTTACAAGGAAATTATGGTATTGTGTATTAAATCTCGAATATTCCTAGATGTTCTATCACAAGTAAAAAAAGTATAGACTGTTCCAAAGTCATTCCAATATTGAATGTGCTGATTTACCAACAGTCTTTATGTATCACAATGATACAATCCAGAATGTATGTAAAATAAGATGACCAGGATGTGGGTCATAAGCTCGCTTCCAGAACATTCTAAGGTCAGAAGGCCATGTCGACATATTTATAAATTATCATTATCCTTCAGCTAGTGAAGAATAATATAGGCGGATTTCTTTCTTTCTTTCTTTCTTTGTACTCACTTTCCAACCATGTGTGTGACGTATCCCAGTTCCTTCAGCTTCTGTGGCAGAACTGTGAAATTCGCGGGCAAAAATCCTGGGGCATCATCTTGCACTACTCCATGCTGAAAATAAGTTGATGAGAATGCACTTAGTAACAAATATATATTGAACTTAATCTATCTGAGAATGATGCAAATTTACTTGATTGCATATTCTTTGAGACCTTGAATTATATAAACAATGTCAATAAAATATATGAGAATGAATAGAACATTATATTTCTCTCGTCCTTCTCTCATATACCTACCTATACCCCCCCACATACATAGATACGTACATACATAGATACATACATATATAGATAGATAGATACATACATACATACATACATACATACATACATACATACATACATACATACATACTTACTTACTTATGTACGTAAGTACAAGCCCAAAAGGCAAATACGAACAATTTTTGACATTGGAACATCATCGTTTTACATCACACGTACAACTGTTACACATACAAAATTGCTTTACTAAATGGCTAGAGCTTCTAAAGATTAAGTTTAGGAGATGCAAGAAAAGATTAAATTTATTTAATTAGCTGTAATTTGGAATTAATTAATTGGGAATGGGACTCTCACCTGTAGACCGGTATGATATGGGTAGTATCCGGTCATGAGGCAGTTTCTCGTCCTGAAAATTCATGAAAAACTTATTCATATCAAACTTACATTTAAAACTGCAAAACGTTACATGGCTGTTATGGCTCATCGATTTTTAAGTCAATACAAATATTTTCCAGTATCCGCAACAAGATGATATAAACTAGTTGAAACATAATAAATTTAAAGGTTTAATTCCTGTAGAAACAGTTATGTAAAGTTTTGCAAACACTACGGTTTTTCTGTTTTATTTGTTTATCTTGTCTATGTTTTGTACATGCCTTTGAAAAAGACTCATTAAGAGTCGAAAGCGCTCAGGCTAGTTAGATACTAGTTTTACACTGTTCGTTGTCAGTTTACTATTATTATTATTATTATTATATATATATATATATATATATATATATATATATATATATATATATATATATATATATATATAGTATATATATATATATATATATATATATATATATATATATATATATATATATATATATAATTGTCTATTCTCTACGTTTAATGCCTTGTAAGCGAATTTTGTTTTCTTTTCCTAGCAAAAATTGAATTTTAGCCCATAGCAAATAAATACAACTGGATACAGATTTTTTTAAAAAAATGCACACTAGATAATACTTCATTTTCTGAATAGTAACTTTAGGTAGTGTCTAGAAACTGCAAAGTCCTCTGACAAGCAATATATGTTGTTTTGTTTCTATTTAAAGCATTATATTACTTTAAAACATTAACTTTTATACATACGGAGAGCAAACAGGCTGGACATAGGAGGAGTTTAAGATGACCCCACTGGTCGCCAGTTTGTCCAGATTGGGGGTGTACATTTGTGGATTTCTCCAACCGACATCATTCCACCCTATACAAAAGTATGGTATTTGTTGTTATCTCGACCGGAATTTAAAGACTAAACATATTTTAGCCATAAAGAAAAATATGACAAAGCTCTAATGTCATTAATATCCTCTTACGATATGCCTCACGGACTCGGGTTCGATTCTCCATAGGGTTTTAGACCAAACCATTAGTAAAATGCAATTGACACAGTCACTTTTTAAATAGTAACAGGGCAGAAGCAAAGTGTGGGAATATCACTTGTAACACAAATGTGTGGTGCCAACACATGTTGTTAATTATAACATATTTTAATATGGTTATAACGATTATATATTTAAGTGCATCTTTAGTATCCGGTTGATATGCTCATCACATAAGCTGTAAAAACACGCTTTTAATTGTGAAATATGATTTTACAAACATTTAACAAATGTAACGATTAAAAATATGTCAACAGTTCGGTGCTTATCTTATCAAAAGAGGTCATTAGAAAATATAATCATGGTTTATGTGTAAAATCACTACACAGGTTTAACAAAACAACATGAATATAAAACAAATTAGACTGTGTCAATAATCAAATTATCTAACAAATAAAATAACAGACAAACCCTTACATAATTTAGGTCAGTCCATTTTTTTCACTTCCTTCATATCGTGGACTTAACTGTAGGAAAAACGGAGAAAGGTTTGCCCAAGGAGGACCACAAAAGTCCCCAGAGGGAAATGAAATCCATTTGTTCTTTAATTTCTATAATTTTAAAATTACTAATAATATTCAATGATATAAATATTTCTATATACCTTTACTACAAAACTATTGCTGTGCTAAAATTTAGCCAACTTTCGAGTCATACTTTGCCCCACCTTCTCTAGCCAATGGTCGTCGATTCCACATCGTTCCACATCAACCGTTGGCATATTTAGTTTACTGAAACGGTCCTTTAGACAAGTGCTCTCTAGCGGATGAAAGATACCCTTCCCATGTCTAACGAAATCAATTAATGAACGAGAAAGCTTGTTACATGACCTATTACGTATTCAATAACATGATTTCTACAAAGTCCACATACATCGGCTCGGGAGTAAAAGTTGTTTACAATATTTGAATTAGAGATTACGTGCACCATGTTCCTAGTAATCTCCCAAATTAAATGTAAGAAAAAATCTGATTGGATCAGAGTTCTTTGCCCGTTGCATCCCATCAGATAGTGGAGCAGCAGATGTCATTTCAGCTAGCCAAATATGCCAAGAACTGATGTGGAAAGAAGTCAATCGGCGACTATTGGTTGGCGAAGATGACTTTGAGTCAAGCATCGCTGCTATAGCAGTTTTCCTCTAACTCAAATGTCTCGAGTTTGAACCCTATATTTTATGCATATTTATGGATTATTCAGATATTTACAGAATCTAGTTGTTAGCCGTTGCACCATTTTAGGCAAAAACATTTTTCAATTGCGATACTAGAAGGTTTCTCAGTATGTTAGCAACACCTCCCCCACCCCCGAATAGCAGGCTGACGCTGGAACGACGTCACGAAAGTTGGCAAGGTCGCTTGGGGATCTTCAAAGTCGTACCAACGTTGGTCCATCGTATACAAATAATGCTATTTTTGCAAAAATGAGAGAGAGAGAGAGAGAGAGAGAGAGAGAGAGAGAGAGAGAGAGAGAGAGAGAGAGAGAGAGATATTATCAGAGGGCACACTTGCAAAAGTGACGCATACAAAGTTAATACAATGAGGATAATCTGCTAAATAGTACGAATCGCAAGTGATTTTAGGAAACGAATATCTAAATTAAGGATTGAAGTGTACAAGATATAATGGATGTGGGAACCATACTGTAGTGCGCATTGAAAAAAAAATAATTAGCAACGCATTGATTGTATGTGTTTAACCTCGAATCACATCCTTTCAAACAATTAGACTACAGCCTTATATTGCGCATTTTGAAATTTTGTTGTTGTTTTTTTTTTTTTCCTACGGCCAAATTTTCGGTGAAAATTAGCTTAATTTTAGTAATAAGGGATGTAACTCTTCACTGCTTGCACTAAGTGTTTTCAAAACATTTACGTTACGGTCTATGACAATTTCATATGGCCAAATCTTTACGTTACGGTTTATGGGAATTCCATTTGGCCAAATATTAACGTTACGGTCTATGGAATTTCATTTGGCCAAATATTTACGTTCCGTTCTATGGGAATTTCATCTGGCCAAATATTTACGTTACGGTCTATGGAATTTCATTTGGCCAAATATTTACGTTATGGTGAATGGGAATGTCATTTGGCCAAATATTTACGTTACGTTCTATGGAGTTTCATTTGGCCAAACATTTACGTTCCGGTTTATGAGAATTCCATCTGGCCAAATATTTACGTTACGGTGTATGGGAATGTCATTTGGCCAAATATTTACGTTACGGTGAATGGGAATGTCATCCGGCCAAATATTTACGTTACGGTCTATGGGAATTCCATTAACTGTCAGTGCCCATAAGACGTCGTAGATGAGGCAAGTAATTCCTTGGAAGGAGGATATTATTTACGAATATATGAATTTTTATAAACGTTATTTGCTTGGTAAGAATGACGATGAAGAAGCCAAACTTTGATATTTTTTAATTACTTCTGCGAGGAAAATTCGGATGATGACAATTGCAGGTGGTGCTATCCAAGCATAACGACTCGTGTACCTATTTGCTGCATATATTGAAAAGATGGAAGAAACTAAAAACGATCTCATGTAATGACAGAATAATCGAAGTCAATATTTCAAACTTTGTAATATTCATGAAAGAGCAGTTCATTTCCTGCTTCCTTTCCTTTGGTTGTCTGGTAGCATGATACACATTTACAGTCAGATTTCGTTTATCTGACTTATAGACGATCAAAAGTGGAAACGAATTTTTCAACATTCATAATTGTATCACTTTGTCTGACAATCACTTTCATACAATATTCGGGGGCAACCGTTTGTGTTGATTAAGCAATATTAAATATCAATGCCTAAGTATACTATATTACAATTACGTTAGTAGTACGGACTAAAGACTCTATTGTAATGCATATATATATATCTTATATATATATATATATATATATATATATATATATATATATATATATATATATATATATATATATATATATATATATAACAAAAATGGTGAATCACCGTCTGAAAATAAACAGAATTGTTGTTGTTATTATTATTATTATTATTATTATTATTGTTGTTCTTATTATTATTATTATTATTATTATTATTATTATTATTATTATTATTATTATTAACATGTCATCATTACAAGAAATGGATGTTGCTCTTCCTCTTTTCTTTTATCATGCTGACTAAGAATTAGAGAAACGAGATATATTTCCGTTATACTGTACTCACTGCCTTGTCTCTGCAAATATAATTTTCCACATGATCTGGTTTGAGTTGTTATTCTGAACCCATTGGCTTGTAGCTGCAACTATAATTTTCCACATGGTCTGGGTTGAGTCTTTATTCTGAACCCATTGACTTGTCGCTACAAATATAATTTTCCACCTGATCTGGGTTAAGCTGAGTAAGGCTATGGTTCATTATGCATTTTGTTTAGCTTATCACCCTGTTTAAAAACTCCAGGATTTATTATTAACAAGCTGTAAGATTTTTCCAATGCCGTTTTCGTTTATTTTAAATCCAGTTGCAGCTGTGGATCATTGTTTGACTAGTATTAAATTGCCTATGTTAGGCAAGCATGTGTTCAACCGATCATTACTACTGCTGGGCCAACAAAGCATTACCAAAGCTGTAAGCTCAACAGATATTTGCCAGTGCTGGGTTTCGTCGTATCAACGTTAGGCTTGAAAATAATCGTCAGTGTTGGGTCAACGTGGGATCAACGTTAGGTCTACATTTAATCACCCGTGTTGCGTCAATATGGGATCAATGTTAGGCCTGCAAATAATGACGCTTGAAGGGTCAACGTGGGATCAACGTTAGACTTATAAATAATCACTAGTGCTGAGTCAACGAGGGATCAATGTTGGTCTACAACTAATCACCAGTGTTGGTCAACATGGGATCAACAATAGGCTTACTAATAATCATATTGTTGGATTACGATGAGATTAGCATTTAGTCAATTGACAGATGCCTTTGTTGAGTCAACGCGGATGAATGTTGGACTAACAAATTATCACCAGTATTGAGTTAAATCGGATCAACGTTATTCTTACAAACAAACATTAGTGCTGGGTTAACGTGGGATCAACGTTATTCATACAAATAATCACCACTGCTGGGTCAACGTAGGATCAACGTTATTGATAAAAATAATCACCAGCGTTGGGTCAACGTGGGATCAACGTTACGCCTACAAATAATCACAAGTGTTGAATTGCGATGAGACTGAGTCAACTGATAATGCCTTTGTTAGGTCAAGCGGATCAACGCTGGGCCAACAACTAGTCACAAATGTTGGGTAAGCGTGGGATTAAAGTTAGGCCGATACATACTGTGTAACAGGCTTCGTTTATATTTGACTTAATTATAAATGTAAGTTGGCCGGTGCCCATCGCTATTCTTTGATTTACTTTGATCTAATATCGTCATATCAATTATTCACGACAGTATGTAACATAACATTGCCCCACTTGATTAAAAATTAAAATGGTAGGGATGTGGATGCGCTCGAGAGCTTATAGCCCTACTTCGTTCCTGACAGGTTACATCGCCCGCTTCCAAGACACACACGCGCGCGCGCGCACACACACAAAATTGAGAAATTGTAATAATAATAATAATAATAATAATAATAATAAAACTAAAACTGTATTTACGTATGTAGTAGAATTTAACGAACATCACATAATACTGACTATATGGCACCAACAAAAAGCGAAATTCCTAGAGATTAAGAATGAAGAATTGCACAAAATCCCTAGAAAGATAAACAGATGTAAATATGAATGAATAACAAGGTATGAGTTAATGGATAAAGATTCTTAAAATTCTATAAAAGGTATATAAAAATAAACAAATAGTATATATCTTGTAGAGTACCATTATATTAAAAAGAGACATACACAGCAAATCAGATGCATTTTTTTGTATTGTATACAAATTCTATCACAATGTTTATGACATTTCTGTGTCCAAACTTAGAATTTACCTAACATGAAACTTTAATTTGTCAAGTTTTTTTTTTTTTGTTTTTTTTTTTCGCCGTAAAAGACAGAGGTATCGAGCCCCTATCCAAAATATAACCCTGTTTCAGACAATACTGAATCTTCCGATATTACGGTTGTAACGTTATCGTGCGTGTCTTCCCCTAGAGCTCATGTACGTTTCTAGAATCGGACGATCAAAAGAATTCATTTCCCCCACTTCCTTGTTTATCACTCTTATGACACCAAAGTTTACTGCGATTAAACGTATAGCCCACTTGTTAAATAAAACGTGTAGTTTTGTCTACACTACAAAATGGTATACAACTCAGTGATTTTGGGTTAGTGCGGAGTTGTTGTTGTTGTTATTGTTGTAGGGTTTAACGCCATTTTTCAGCACACGATAGGCTATACATGGCGGCCAGTATTAATGGTGGAGGAAGAACCCGGGAAAACCCCGGAAAGAACCACCGACCCACGAGAAGCTACTGGCAAGCTTTCTCACGTTAGTGCGGAGTAGACTCGCATATAATTAAAACCTTACTGCAAACAACACAGACCCTAATCTGCCGTAGCATAATAAGCAGGTAGGTAAGGGTCTATGTTGTTTGTTCAACTGATTACTATTAAATACATAGGCCTAGATCTCATGATGCATTATGCACAAGCAGATGTTGGCGAATGATAACTATAGCTGGAGCAGTGTCATAAATATTTGTACATGCATCACTACTAAAATAAATGACGCACGTCATGAGCGATCTCCTACTTCATGAGACGATGACGGCACGAAAACCGAAAGAGCCTGCTACTTTATAGTCCTCAAAGTTAGGCGGCACGAAATCTGACAAGAGCCTATTACTTTATAGTCCTCAAAGTTAGATGACAGCACAAAAACCGACAAGAGCCACACACTTTATAGACCTCAATGTATCTCATAATCGTATATTCAAATTATTACATTGAGACACGTGATATCGACCGATTATGTCGTATAGTCGAATGTGAGTTTCGTGTGTGTGTGTGTGTGTGTGTGTGAGGAACAGTGTGATTAAATGAGCTCCTAAATATATTCGAAAAGCAACACTGACTTGGGCAAGTGGATGACCAATGCAACCGAAACTTTCAACTCAGCGAATGAACGAGAATCGCCCATAATAGGTTGCTTGAGCTGATGGAAGAACCGGATGTAGCCATGAAATTCAAAATGGTGATAGGAGGTAAAATTGTGCTATTTCACGTGCTTCTACAAGTTGTCAAACATAGGATTTGATTCGGAAATATTCTTTACATATCTCCGAAATATTCCTTCAACTGACTGTGATAAAAAAGCTAAGGAAAAAAAAAAAGCTAAGAAATACCGGTAAGAGCCTAAAGTGTACACTGACTTTTTGCTGACAGTTTTGTCTGTACCAATATTTAATATTTAATGAATAGGCGAGATCAAACCCTAACCGTCCATCAGTATCAGTACAGGATTAGAGGCCGATTTATCAGACTACTTTGACAGCAGGTGAAGAGACTGGGATACTGTGCTAACAATGTTTGAACAGCAAATACAAATTATGGCCGATTAATATAATGGTTCAAGCAATACCAGGTGTTTCAGCCTACCGCGTTCGAATCAGCGAACCTTTAGGCAACTGAATCTGCCCTATCTTAGATAATTTCTCTTTAACAAATCTGCCATCTGGAATTGTAGAATTTATTTCCACAAGCATCATAGTGAGTCAAACACACGTTGTACACTCATCTCCAAACACTTACAAATGTAAATCTTCCACAAGAGGGAATTGACCACATTAAATTTCGCGTGAATCATTTTGTTTATAAATGCTTCTTACCACGCGATTTGATGACACCTCCTTTCGTTGAGCATGTTTAGCTATTAACTTTTTAATGCTTTTAGTTTATACATGCATAAATATGGCATTCGCAAATAGGGAAGTACAAAGTACGAGAACTCAAGCAACGAGTCGTGAGATTAATAATAGTCTACTTGTAACTAACTTTTTTGCAAGACATAAATTTTCATAATACAAACAAAACTGGTAATTTGCATATCAACATCCACCCACCCGGTCTTCTTTTGAAAAGGATAGAACGTTGAACTTTCTTACCTAAATCATCAGCCACGATAAGTACAATGTGTGGTGGGCGAGCAGACGACATACACACCAGCAGGAAAATAACCAATGAGGACAGCAGAGCCCGTATTTCCACCATCTTTGTGAAGTAGAAAAGTGTCAAGTTTCTTTTGAAAAACCCGGTGACTTTAATTCACAGCTTTCTGGTGACTTTATCAAGGGATTTAATGTCAACGGTTTGCTCTTTGCAGATTCGAGTCTAAACGCATGTTATATTATGTTACCTCGTTCAAACCACTCCATTTAGTTATCAGATATACATATCGAAAGTCCGCATGCCAAGAGGACCAAAAGGCGCCCGAGGCTGTGTGGCAAACTGGGTCAAATCACATGAAGGAAAAGGAGCAACGGAAGTTTGAAAATGTGGAGAAAAACGGTTAATAATATGTTCAATAGAATGGCACATAATCGAACAGACATATAGAGGGTAACCTTGAATTTTTGACTCTTTTCATTATCATTATTAAAAGTTGAATAATTCCTATAATTTTGTTTAATAGTACTGTCTGGAATTAACTTATATTGAAAAGGAAAATGCAAAGAGATCATTCTCTCTATAACTCTGTTGACTGCTTTGGTGACCTAAAACGTTAGAGCGTCCGCCTCGGATGCTGGCGGTCGCGGATTCGAACCACGGCCGAGTCAAACCAAAGACTTTTTACAACAATGGTACTAGCAGCTTCCTCGCTTCGCGCTCAGCATTAAGAGGTTAGGATAATGTGACTGGGTGGGACATAATGCTACATGTCTGCGGCATGATGCTTCAGTGTCCCATCGCTATAAACTGCCACACTACAGACATCGTAGCGATATGACTGAACAATTGTTAAAGCAACGTTAAAATTCCAAATCATACATACTTAAATACATACTGTTATGCCGGTACAGCTGGTTTAGGTCAACAGCGTAATCTTTAGCATGTTTACAGCATGGCATTTCTCGTTCACTGCACCATCGTAACACATATCTTGTTCAAGAAGTGAGCTATTTCAGCAACTAGGAATGACCTAGACCAACAAGGACGTCTCCGCTTTTTCAGCGATGTCAGAAAAAAAAGCGGAGACTTACTTGTTGGTCTAGGAATGACCCTATTAATTATACGTAACTGTTACGCTTAAAAAATGTCCCAGTTTTAATTCATAGATATGTAGACTTATTTCGGCAGACGTGATTTGAACGTTCATTCATGCGGAGCACATGTTGTGTATTACCGCAACGATGTGTTGTCGACGGATGTTGTATGAAACGTATTTCGAACTGATTTGACATTTTGATCACACGGCTTGTCTACTTACATCTTAAATGTATGATGCCATGTGTAGTTGCATTTTATTTGTAATCATTTGTAATCATTCAGGTGGAAATCTAGAATTAATTCTTTAGCGTGTCTCGTGTTCTTGGGTCTTCATGTTTATACGATTACGTCACTATCATAGAATGTTTGATGCTTGATTTTGATTGGTCAGTAATTCTTTCTTGCCCGATGATCGAAAGCGCTAAATTCTGATTGGTCAATAATAATAGTATAAAAGGAGGTAAGCGTTCATGACCTTTGTCACTCTCCAGTCTTTGTCGAAGGCGCGAAGAACAAAATGGCTCAACCAACTTTAAAATCAGATGTGGCTATAGTAAAAAGAAATGTTAAAGTTGCCTAACTAATTCCATTGCATAAAATTGCACTAGCAGAGTGTTATTTTGTGACTTTAGTAAAATTACATGTTTTGAACTTATTTCTTTTGGAATTTGAATAGAAGGTGCATAACCTACATCTGCATATAGCAACTCTATTTATATTTATACTTTATTCCTTTTATAGAATTTACACTTTTTGTGTGAAATTCAATTAACAGAACTTTGTCTTCTGCTTGTGTGCAAACCATTGCACCAAGATGGGTAATAAATCATAGAGGCAGTGAACCAGACGTGCTTGATGCACTCTTGCACCCAAACCTAGAACTGTGAACCAGAACCATAGGCTTTGGGTGCCTCCGCACCCAAACCATAAGAACACTGTGCACCAATGACTGTGATGCACCAACAATAGTAAACCCTGAACCCAGATTAGGTTCTTTTATTTCTGTTATTCCCCCCTCCCCTTATGAATGAATAAAGAATAAATGAGAACATATTGAACACCAATAGCTTGCATGACTCAATACTAATCATACTAACACTGCATATAAGAAATAACAAGATACACATGAGTATTCTAGTCTTTATTGCTAGTTAGTTGCTTGACACACTGCATTCTCATGCACTTGCATGCTTCAGCTCTTTACATCCATATTTAAAAGTACTTTCAGTTAGAAACGCATATGTAATTCCTAGCTGCTTCCTGTTAGTCATAACTTATGTTAACAAGCTTTATGAACTAATTTGTGTTCTACTAACAGATTCAGCTTACGCTAACAATACTTTAGATCATAATATATTGCATTTCATAATGTTAGTCACGCTATAATTCACTAACATTTCATGTAAGTCGCTTGATTTGCTTGGCTCATCTTTTGTTGTCATTAAATCATGTTAACTTCATTTGACGCCTCTGCTCATTAACTGCACCCTTAGAATAAGATTGTTCCCTTAGAATACGATAGTATCTCCTCAAGTGAACCAAAAGCTGGTGACAAGACGGACCCTTTCTGAATCAGTCGCCCGTCCACGAGTGGCGACGTGACAATACATACATACATACATTCATACATACATACATACATACATGGCTTACAATGGCTAACATAAATTAAAGATGAAACTGTTGGGAGGAAATTACATTGCATTAACGCAATATTGGCGTTCCATGTGTTTACAAATATTTTCTGACCGTTGTATCGTGGATGTCACAAAAAGAAAAGACGTACATCAAATACCTAAATATTATTTAGTATTAAATTTAATTTTTGGATAATGCACTATATATTTTATTGACAAGGTAAATAAAGGAAAAATCTGTTTATATCTTACATCTTATATCCTAATATAATATTTCACCATGTTTTGGAATATTTGCTGTATTTAGGCATATTTCGTTTTGAATTCATAGTAAAAGAAAAGTTTAAAAAATAAACGTTCTTACAGTTTTAATATTTGTATGTTAAGAAAGGGGTTATTAGTCTCTCTCTCTCTCTCTCTCTCTCTCTCTCTCTCTCTCTCTCTCTCTCTCCATTTTCGCCAATATCTTCTTAAATTTAACGTACATCGAAGTTGCTGCTAATATCAAAGCCTCGTTCTTTTCTAAAAATTACCAAGGGATATTGGTTATTTTGATAATCTTAAATATGATCGGATTTCAATTTAGAAACGAGCAGTACTTGTGTTATCATTATATCACTTTCACGGCATAATCAGAATCTAGATGTCAGTAGTGACGGTTTGCCAGAACATTAACCCCAGCATTGACAGTTGGCCAGAACATTAACCCCAGCATTATGGATATTTGATACCAGAGAATGTCAGCAAGTACTGAGCCTGGACCAGTTTATGCACTTGGATAAGGCACAAATGTTAAATTAATTAAAATCCCAAATCTCTAACTCTTACTAAGACTAGAGCAGAGTGGGATAGCAGGCAGTGATGCATCTGGGTTTGGTGCTCTAAGAACCACTGGTTTGGGTTTTTGTTTTGATTTTAGCTTTGATTTCACATGAAGTTGTAGGACCCTTACATGGTGTTTGTGTGTCATTTGAACCCGAATGTAACAGCTAGTAAAGCTTTTATTGACACTTGCCTGTTGGGCTCAAAGTTTCAATCTCTCGATCAATATTTTCAGCACCTTTCTTTGTCAAGTAGTTACAACCCCCCCCACACAAATAAAAAAAAGAAACCCACCAAAAAACTGAGAACAAGCGTCAATAAACTTTTTCAGTTTTTGGATCATATATTTTTACTACATGATGCATTTAACTTCCAAACCCGCTGTTAGTGTTTAATGAATTAAGACAGAACAATATGTGCGTGCTGAGAGCTCCAGTAGTGAGTTGTTATTGAAATTTATATGCTTCTTGTTGTTTCAACGCAATATCCATATACTGATGTATTCGTGTGTTGCTAGCTCTGTGTTATTGCAATACAGTACCCATATACTGATGAAGTGTTGCTAGCTGTAAGGGTGCAAATTTCTGTCGATCTATGAAGAGCACATTAATTTGGGCAGATGAACGATTAATTAGATTTATGGGGACCGGCGCGTGTTAAATCACCATAATGCACGGATTTGTAATGTCTGTGTCATAAGAGGAGTGATTCTTAATTAAGCATTCATTTATTTAACAAGTCAGACAGACTGGGAGGATAGGGATAACTTCGATCTTGTATCGGAATTATCAGATTTTCCAGAATCAGTTATTTGGGAATCTCGAGGTCACGCAGACTACAAGAATGGTGCCTAGTTATAAAAGGCGAGAGATATATTTAATCCGGATTGGTTACGCTAGATAAGGGGCGTGGTTCCCACACGAAATTCTTGGGTTTTAATATGTCCCATCGCAAAATTTTAGTCAGTGCCCGCTTTTCTGCAAGAGAAAACAAATGTAGGAGACTCCGAGTTTGAATTTAGAAGAAATTCACTCATACATAATTATCCAAGGGATCGGATGTCTGGAAAGTCAACGGACACGATTTTGGCGGTAGAAGCGAGCGAAACTTGAAAACACAAGGTATTTGCGCCAGTGTCATGTAATTCGTTGATATCAATATAACGATTTGTTTGATTTATTTGCTTATATTTGCATGAATTTATTTGTTTAAATTCGTAGATCAGTTTTCTTGATATGAATACAACTGTGTGAATTCATCTATATGAATCCGTACAATGATATTCTTTATATAAGTTTGACGAATTGTTTGAATGTGACGTCTTGATTGTTATAGGAACATATGTATCTAAGAATTTCATGCCTTAACTTAGTTGATATAAGTTACGAGATGCCGTGTGAATTCACCGACCTTAGATGATTTCGCGTATGATAAAGACTTGAGTGCGTATTGACTGAAATTAACGTTGTTAAACCATGAAGTGAGATTTCATATATGCTAAAGACTTGAATGTGAGTATTCGCTAGAAATAACGTAGTTAAACCATGTAATGAATTTCATTCATTCATTTATTTGTGTAATTGAGACGAGAACAGAACTGTTAGGTGTTGCGGGATGATAATGTGAGTCAGGTTGAAATAGCCGTTAGGAAGAACATTAATCTTATGAAATTAGGTTTGTTTATGGTATGCCATGTTTATCTTGACCAGATAGCCTTTGGTATCTGTTTAATTCTGATAGAACGATATCTGACATAACGAGAGGGGAGTAATGATCTTTTCCCAGTAGGATATCTGACAGAAGATTTAGGTTGCTTATTTGTTTATTTTGGAAGGTGAAATAACTCCACGGGACGTATCCACGTACCTGCCTATCGAAGTATCTACGTATCACGTACTACATATCCACCTACCCACACAAAGTTCGAGGGCCGAAAGAGGCGAGACAATAGAGAGTTTGGAGAAGGGAAAAGTGGAAAGGACCAAGAAGAACATTCACAGTGAAATTGGAGAACAGTCACAATGAAGTTGGAATGAACCGGAAATAATCAGGTTATGAAGTGGTACAAGGCAATGACTTCGATTGTTCACTCGATTCTGTGATGAACTAATTCTATCATTTAAAAGAGATCGGCTATTTATATAAGTATATTTGTGTTTGAAATTCGGTGAATGATTTATTTCAAAAGAAGTGTATCTTCCTAATGTAATGCATTATCACGGTTGTTTATGTAATTGATTAAATTGTTATTTTAATGTAAGGGGGCTCGTGTCATTCTGTTTTATATATCTGCTCAGATCTCTGTCTATTCCACCTATAAGTTTCACACTTTCTATTGATATTTACTCGATCAGGGCAAAAACACCGAAGGCGATCACCCTCTAGATAACGATAACCAAATTTCCACTACAACCCACTCCCAACAAAGTGGGGGCTTCGTAGCACTAGCTCTGCATTACTGGCACATGCAGCTGCATACACGCTGTGTTGAATGAAGAGGTGTGTGTGTGTGTGTGTGTGTGTGTACGTGTGTGATTTGGATTTTTTGTAACGCACCTTTAACGATTTTTCAGTCATATCGCTACCATGTCTGCAGTGTGGCAGTTATAGTGATGTCTAGCACTGGGGCATCATGCCGCTGACATGTAGCATGATTTCCCACCCAGTCACATTATCCTGACACCAGGCCTACCAGTCCTAACACTAACCTCTTAATACTGAGCTCCAAGCGACCCAGCTGTTAGTACCATTTTTAGAAGTCTTTGGTATGACTCGGCCGGGGATCGAACCCAAGACCTCCAGCATCCGAGGCGGATGCTCTAACCACTAGGCCACCGGAGCGGTCGTTGAATGAAGGCAATTAGAATATCTTAAAAACAAGATGGATGCCAACCATTCATTATGTTTTATTTCTTTTTTGTTTCGTTATTAGACAGCCAGTTTAAAATTATTAAACATTATGATTAGCATGACTTATTTTGGAAATAATTTGTGTTACAGAGCTCCAACGATGAGCTTCGGCCATAATAATATCTATGTATTATTTTGGAGTGGGGAAATATTTTTCACAACACAATCTAAATAGAGGCTTTTGGCTTTAATTAAGTATCCTGTCATATTACAATGCATGGTAGGTAACAAAATACATACTGTTGGAATCCCTTTAATATTTTTATTTATTGTGATTTTCTTTAATAATATATATGCGCGAGCTGTATGATTTTTGTGCCAAAATTATATTCCTTACCACCTTACATCAAATTGAGCCTTAGTCAACGATGGTCAACAATTTTGGAACAATCTAACTCTTTACTAATTGTAGCGCTAAATTTCAGTAATTCGGTGAAAGCAGATTGTACATCAAAAACAGATCTTTAATTTACAAAATATTGTTCTATAGACAGCAGGATAAATTTACCAGCTGGAAAAAAGTGCTCGTTATTTGACCTTTAATTAACGAGAATGAGCAAGCGGACCTGAGCGAGATAGATGACATTGTCTGTATCGCTTGCATGTGTCTTTAAAACTCTTTATCATTCAATCTGTAATTATCATTCTGAAATGTTTGAAAACGAGACCGTGTCATGGTCGATGATTAAGTTATCTATGAGCACTTATCACACACAGCCTAAATGACTGAAGCTCTCTGGTCATAGTATAACATAAAATAAACAGATGCAGTATATTTAGATGCATTCATGTACGTACGTACGTACGTACGTATGTATGTATGTATGAATGTATGGATGTATGTATGCATGTGTAATGTGTTGAATTTTGAAGGAGTACTGGATCCTAAAGTTGAATAAATTGTGCATTAAAATTTTATCATAGTCAAGCCACAAAAAAGTCTTTGAGAAAGTTCACTTTGATATATACCTTGTTTCATCTCTGAAACATAAAAGGGCCTACGTTTAAGCTTCAGTGGAATTGACCCAGTCATCGTAACGGTATATTGGCAGAGAGTACATTAGAACTACGACCGTATCGGTTTGTAAAGGACCGCATGTCAAATAATTGATCTTCAAAGTAAAGCTAATTGCAGCATATTCTAGGCTGTCAAAATCTGATGAAAGACATGATTAATCTGGGGAAAATTTAGGAACAGTTGCTTTCGATTTGTCAGTTAAAATTAAGGCGTACTCTTTGGAAGTAATCTGAATTTAAGGTAGCGACTTGGCTCAGAATTCTTTAGTCCAATGTTGCTTGCGAGAAGTCGAATTTGAGACTCCGGTGGAAAAACCTGAGAATAGAGTTTTCCTTCGTTAAAAACAAAGTAAAGAGGCCAGATAGCTGTCTTGAAAGGAAAAGACAGGCTATAGTGCTAGGACGCACGACTGTGTGGAAAAGAAACAGCATTAAGGTACGCAATTTTAATTTCGATGAAATTTTCTATTTTGTTGTTTGGTTTATGCAGTGTGTAGTATTTCATAAGGATTTATGATGTAATCCATATATTCAATGTGTAGAATTTCTTATGGTCATATGAATTAATTTCCTTTTTCTGTAGGATGATACTGTTTATCGTGAGTTAATGATAATTGCATATTTATATATAATTTTTTAATGCTCAAATGATCTTGCAGGTTATTGGTTACTGTACGCTAGAATTTAGGGAATCTTATGCAATAGTAATCAAGTCTTTATCTTACTGAGTGGAACTGGCTAGCCAGCTGTAAGAAGACGTATAGTAATGTATGCTGATATATACGGCAGCATCGTTTGTATACAGAACACGTGTCGATTGCTAATCAATTGCCGCGTGGAACAGGGACGATGAACTGTTTAATTAAGGTCAGCCTTGGTATATTGCAATGGTCATTTGTAACTATAGATAACGATTGTACCTTACCTCAAATACAGTATATTTGTAGGGACCGTTAATCGGTAAGGTCACATTATGTCAGAATTTATGCAGTGTGGATAGCTATTTACGTTTCTGAATAACGGAAGTGTGAGATTTTATATATACGGATAGGTGGTGAAACATATACAGCTTTAGTCGTAATCTTGTCATTTAAGGGAACAGCTTTCTATAATCTCCCCGAGAAACCCGACGAGGACAGTTCAAGAGGGAAGTCCGCAAATAGAGAGTTCAGAATAGAAGGGTCAAGAGGAAGAACCAAGCACACACGCTAGACGTGGAATACACAAAGTCAAGAGAGAACGATGCCAGGTGATTCAAGTCAGGCGTGGACATTGTACTCTTTCCACCACTCGTTACTATGATGAACGAATCCGTAAATTGAATACTGCTATTAAATTCCATTTATGTAAATCGGTTGGATTGTAATTGCAATTTTAGCTTATGCATTAATTAATTACATTTATTTTATTTTATTGTTTAAGGGGCTCGTATTTGTTTATTTCTTCTCGATACTCTTGCTTAGTTCTCTGTCAATGTTCTATCTATCTATTCACACTGGGCAATAACATCGAGGGAGGTCATCCCCTAGATAACGATCGCCAAATCATTAACAGAGGGGCACACGCACGTCTCCACGTCGTCCCCCCACGTTACAGTATGTATGTATGTATGTATGTATGTATGTATGTATGTATGTATGTATGTATGTATATATGGAAGGATGGATGGACGGATGGATGGGTGGATGTAATGGATTTCATCAAATTATGTATCAACACTAATCACACAAAACCTAAATGACTGATAACTGATCTCAGTATAAAATCATGGTCCTTGAACCCCACCTGTACGCTTTGCTAAACGATTTGTGTTGATGCAGTATATGTTCCGGCGGGTTCATTGGATTGAATTTTCTATCAAGACATATCACACAGGACTTAAATGACTGATTACTGTCTGATCGTTGTATAACTTTATGGACATGAAACCCTACAGACAGGAAGGCTATGAAACATGAATTTTGGTGATACACTATATGTTGGATTCAGACAGGTTCATTGATTGCATGGGGTGATCGTATTTACGTGTCTTTTTTTTCCCCAAAATGTTTGCATTTGTCCTCGCCTTTCTGGGTTTCTGGTGGATTTTTTTGTTCTCGAGAACGTGGACGCAACGGATCGAAATACTTTTGTCTTCCTCCACAGGCACCTTGAGACTTTATAATGCACTCCTGCGAAACGAATATATATTAGACCCCCCCCCCATAAATATATAAATATAAGATACGTTTTCTAGATAACATATACGTATTACAATAAACGCTTACAATAATCTTAGACTAACTACTTGTCTCAGATGTTTCAAAGTTATAAATTCTTTTCTAGTTGTGATGCTGTCATTCAGGTGGTTTTAAATCTGATTGTGGATGGTCTTTAAGTAATAAGCTGATAGGGTAGGTTTGAGGCACGTGCATCTTCACTCAGAATCCACGGTGGCTTGACGTCAAGATCTCCACCTGTTACTGTACAACTACGTG